>APFE031042596.1:0-105695 GCA_000404065.3 Pinus taeda
ATTATATAACAATGCAACGGTTACTCTTGGAAATTCATTAAGATGGCCTATCAAAATCAAGAAATTAAGTTAATTTTTAATTCAAATTTAAGTTTTAACATAATGATCGACTTCAACACAAATATTGTAGGATTTGATAGTCTAAATATATAAATGCCTTTGACAATTGTTGTGACAACTTCTAAAACTATTTTTCATACTTTACAAACTACCTTAGAGCTTATACATTTGGAGATTCCATTAATTCCTAGATAAAATTACATTGGCATTACAAGAAAGACATGTTGCATTATGGAGTGAAATGATCATTAAGTGTAACCAATAATTGTAGTGTGTAGAGTCTTCGATCTCATTGTACATTTGATTAAGAACTCTACGAGAACTTAGTGAGTTTAATCTATTTGCAACACTTTAACTCACATTTCTTCTCATAGATCTAGCGTATAGAGTGTTACTATTTTCATAGTCTTAGTATTTTGGTCAATAGAATCATATAGTTTACATGAGAACCTGTTATATCTATTTTTACTTGTTTTTTAGTCATGTATATACATCATTATTTGCATTTTGATAATAGTTGATAGGTTTATTTTGTGAAAAAATATTCGATAGCCTTAGTATTTTGATTAATAAAATTATAATTTAAACTGCTTTATTTTTTCATATTTGTGCATTATTAACTACACTTTTATAATAATTCTTTATTAAAAATATTTACCATACTTTTTGTTACCACTTTATTGAGCGTAAAGAATTTACATGGAAAAATACATTTGAAACCAAGCCTTGTCTTCATAGTTTTCGCATACTCAAGGGCTCCTTCACATGTAGTGAAATTCCTTTAATCTTTCAACCTATTGGAACCATTCACAAATGATTAAAACCTTTGCCATTTTCTGATTTTATTCAAACTTTTCTTCCATCTCAGTTAACAAATCATACCCTCCTTCACTAGTTCAAAGTGTTCCTTGGCTTGATTTCAAGAGTAAGCATGCTTTCGTAATTGGGCCTTTTCTCACTTATTTGAACTATGGCCTTCTCTTGATTTCAAGACTAGGTCCAATTCCTCAATCCAACCCCTTATTTCCTATTCAAAGTGTGTCCTTAGCCCAAGTTTACGATTAGGCTTGATTTCTTAATTTGGCCCCTTTTAACTTGTTTGAAGTGATTCCTTAGATTCATTCATGATCAATCTTGATTCCTCAAACAAGCCCTCTATAACTTGGGTTTGAATGTGTTCGAATGTGTTCGAATGCATTTAGATTTAAATACAAGTGAAGTTATGTACTCTAAAGAAGCAAGTGGCTCTATGAACAAAAGGCACCTAGCAAGGAATCATGTATACTAATTTTAAGTTGGAACTCATGTGCATAGCCCTAATTTTTCAAGGATTAAGTTAGAGGTACCCAAAGCTAAAGTTAACAAAGCATTCAACTAACATCCCATAGGAAAATGAAGTTTTTCATTGATTTTCCCTAGAGACACTTTCTAAATCAAATACCAAACTTGTTTTTCCTAGATGAAATATAATTAAGAAAATTTTCTCATTTACAAAAGATTATTTTTCATTAGAGATTTTAATTTTTTTGGTAGTTGAAGAGGGTGAAATAAAGGAAGATGCCATAAAAAATTGGATGTACGTCTAAGCAAATAACATTCCCCTCCTCCCACATCACATGTTTTTCTATTTCAATCTCATTGCAAGCATTTTTCAAGTAATAAGCATTGTAGAGGAAAGTAAGAAGGACCATGATAGTGATTATGTAATCCCAACCTTATGCAATTTTTCATCTAATTAGAATGGTTGTTTTAGATGTGAGGTTCTAATCCATAAAATATTATGGATATTCACTAGACAATTCATCACAATGGAACTAATAATAATAGAACGAAATCTATAATATGAGGGTTATTTTCCTTAGATTCCACATTTTTTAATTATCATTTTATGTTTATGCTCGTAATAAATAAAATGTGAAAAATATAAAATAATAAAATACAATCACACGCCAACCACAATGAACATAAGATATTCTCTTGGAAACTATTATGGGAGAAAACCTAGTTAGAATGCAAGGTTCCTCTACTCCCTTTTGTCTAGAACGGAAATAATGCAAGTACATATGAGAAGGAACTCTCTATGGAGTCACCTTATACCTATGGTGTATAGGCTACTACAAAACACTAAATCCCTCTGTTATTCTCTCTCACTCCCACTCCTATTTATTCTGCTATATTTTGGAACAAGATACAAACAAAATTATTGGAACCCCTTTTCCTTCTAGTGGCTTAATTATAACATAGACCAATATCCAACTAGGGGTAAAGTTTGACTCCTTGAACTCTCAACTAGAGTTACAAATTTGACCCTTTTAGAGCCTTCTTCCAAGTCGCCATGTGGCTAGACCCTTATACACAAGTAATTAGGGTTGACATGACATCCTCTTGAACCATGGAAGTCAAACACAATAGGTCAACTTCCAATAGGCATAACTTTTGTATATGAAATTGATTCTTTCAATGTTTGAAAGGTATCTATGTAGAATAATGTCTCAAAGATCAACATCTAAGAAAGAGTGTCTTACCCCCTAAAATGTCATTTAAGGCCTCAAAATGGCTAGAGATTTTTCAAATCCCAATTCTCCAAACCAAGCCCTATTGATAAGACTACTATTGCAATTTGATTCCCCTAATTTTCCACTCTAAAAGCATCAAGATATATGGAAAACAATATAATGATCCAATCAAAATCAAATTATGTATCCCCTAACACTAGAACTACGATTTGATAAATGTAATACTGAGTTCATTATCAAATCACGATTAAGGTTGTTGTCACTTGTCAATAATATATTCAAACGTGTTATATTGCTTTTTCCTCCTCATTTATATCATACATAATGTTGATTAAACTAATGGATTTATGATTGTCTTCTCTGTTAGTTATATTTATGATCAATATGTGTTAGGAAAGTAGTTCTACCTCCTCCGCTACTATATATGTTCTTTAGTTCAATTTATTTTCCAAGCTAAAATAGACTATGGTGCCCATTGTTCAACCAATATTTCTTATGGTTAAATCCTATCAAAACCTCTTACTAGATGGCCTTTTTTGAATTACCTCCAAAATAAAAATTCAACATCTTATTTATGTTTTGAATAATTCACAAAGATTGACCCATACACTATTTTTCTTTGATATAAACCCAATCTCAACTATTTAAAATGTTTAAAAATATTATCCTAGATGATAAACGAAACTATTTCTTTGAAAAATATTGAAGGTACCCACTTTGACTTGAAACTTAAAGTGACCCCAAAATAAAAAATAGATATATCTTAAAGTGAAAAAAAATGATACATCTTGCACAATATGCATTGGCATATGAAAAATATGAGCAACAACATCCTTATACCTTTTCAAATTTGTTGTCATATAATGTTAATTGTATATGAAGTTACAAATTAGTATGGCATTATCCCCCTTGGAGAAATCCAAGTTATTACTTGGCTTTCTTGAGACCTATAAATTTCAAGATATTGTTTGTAGCGCCATCTTATCCCCAAAATCACATAATAAGAAGTAATTATAAAGTCACCCCACGGGACAATATTGTTTTTTTGTAAATATTTTCTTTGATTTCTATTACTTGTCGAAATAATAGTTTACATGGAAAATTTTTCCAAAAAACAAAATTCATAAGATATCTAGATGACTTGGTAGATCTAGATTGACCCGATTGTCCAAAAGTTTTCCAAAAATCTATCATCTACCCATGACTGACTAAGATTCATGAGGATTGTAGTTGCTGATAGTTAAGTCATCTTGTTGATCAGTCCTAGCAAAAAAAATATAGTTTATACTTCTTTCTCTCTTCTCTCTCTCTATATATATATATTCTAAAGACTAGAATTGAAAAAAAGAGTAATAAGGTTGTTTAAAAAAAACATAGACTTTCACTGTGATACCCATAGAGAAGTTGGAGAGTAGAATTTTTAGTCCAAGATAATTACTAGTGATGTTGCAGAACTGTTAGCGTTTGGAGATCCTAGAGCTGTTTTTTTTTTTTATAACTTTCGGTACTTCAAGATGTTCATTTGATTAAGTATTTAATTCCGATAGCACATAGTGTTCAATGGTTGACATTCTGACCACTATATCATCCAAATTATATTTGATGTCCCAAAGGATTCTTTTAATCTCCTCTTGGCCCGCAAACATCTTGTAATTTTCAATTCACTTGTATCTTATGACCATAGTAAGTAGAGTATCCATATGATGATGATGAGTAATGGAGTGAAGAAAATGCAGTCTTCTTTTGGGAAACTTGCCTAGGTAAGGAACCTATTTGAAACAGTTTCCACCAATCTCTAAGTCAAAGAAGTAGGCACACTCACCAAATTCCTTTGCTCTAGCTGAAGTATTTCCTTCCGAACTTCAAGAGGAACTGTATCAAAGAAACGTGCCACCAATTCTAATTGAAATAAACATCGGCCTCTTGTCAAGGATGGCTTAGGAGAGGCCCTACCCCTTTGGTTGGGAAGTCATTGTCAAGGATCCATAAAACCGATGCACTTGCAAAAACAAGCAAGGAGAGTGGTACAAAGATGCACTTCGCCCGAACTAGGACGAGGATAGCTATGTTCTAGATAAGCCTCCAGCCCTGAAGGACAGATGAAATGGAAAATTGGATGTGTTTGTGATATGAAAGCAAACAAACCCAGACATGTGTATAGATGAAAACCCTTATACTCCAGACTTTTTGTTATCCAGTGCAAGAAGGAAGGTAGTAACCAGTGAACTAAGGAAGATAGAAAATCTAATCAGCCAGTGTGTGGAGCCTGAATAGTGAAACTGATATTAAAAATCTGACGAAATACCCAAGTTGCACCCTGACTAAAAAAAAAATGGAAAATGTACCTTGATAACACACACCATTAACTAGAACTAGGAACTGAAAGGATATGCTCACAGGTTCTGAATGCTGGAGATCTGCAGAGGGTAAAACCATTACCAACTCAAAAGTTGTAACAAACCCTAAATTGTGAAGGAAGAGGATACTTTTTTTTTTGTCTCTATACATAATGAATAACTTGACCATCGAACAAATGTTATATGGAACGACATAGAATCGAAAACAAACAAAAATACTTGGGTTCCTTCCACTGTGAATGAATCTTAAATGTAAAGCCAGAAATAAAGATACACATATTATATTTCCTCCCCAAGCATGAGAAGACTCATATATGACCACCTTACCACACTAGTGTTGCCACCATGTTTCCATGAGTATGCATATATAAGGAGCTAGTGATGTGAAAGGGAGCACATGCAGATAAGGATGAGGAGATGAGTTTATCTTCATCTCTAACCCGATGTTTCTCGAGATCCCATGTTTCTCACTGTCAAAACATTCCTTCATTATTTGGTCATAAATAAATTTCCTCCCTCTGTTTTCTATCAACCAATCCACCATGGGATGGGTAACGTAATTGCAGAAGGACATAAAACATGTTAACAACTAAAGCATGTACAAAGTGTAGTAATTCACCTTCCCCCACCTATGGGAAAATAAATGCTAAACCTCTGGTTTCTAATTGCCTCCTCTAAGGATACTCCAACGTGCCACATGAAGATCATGTGGCTCCCGGTGTGATGCCTAGCACACCCACTGAGGGCCGCCACTCTTCGCCCCAAACAAAATGCTCGCACTCTCATCATTATTAACCTATCTGTTAATAACCTCCATAACACCATATTCATCGTTAATTCATCTTCTGGCTGTGTTATTCAATGAATGCCCATTGCGAAGTTGTCTAAGTTCTATCACTCCCATTGGGGATATATATCTATATATATATATATATATATATATATATATATATATATATATATATATATATATATATATATATATATATATATATATATATATTTTGATATTGTTCAAAAGACGACAGAGCCTAAGACTAGGTAAAGAAATAAGTATTTGGTTGTGGATCTTTCATCCAACTCAAGTGTTAGAAACACTACCTATAGATCTTTAGATCACTTTTGGCCATCACTCTTGTGCAAATAACTTCATCATTCCAAAATTTATTATTTTGACAAATGCAATTCTTTCATGTTTGAACCATCTCTTAACTTTACTAAAATCACTTTCCCTCACATACATCCCATCATCTGCAATATCATAGAGGGAGGACAAAATTTATTGTGATCTTTTCCCATGTGCGCGTGTACTAGGGACGTTTACCTAATCATTATACACCTTCAAGACAAATTAATAAATCAATTGTTTGTGAAGAGACTTCATATTTTTGTGTACCCTTATCAAAGGATTTTCTAGTTTACTTTAAAAATAAAAAATATCTTCAACACAAAATTCCAACACGACACTCAATGAAATACAATCCTCAAATTAAAGCCTTGGCTTCCTTAGAGAAGAAAACACAATAGATAAAACAATATCAATAAACACAAGGTGTTTAGTAAGAACATGAGTATTGGAAGAAAACCCACTTTACAATAGTCATCACCATTAGGATCAAAGGTTACAATAAACTTCAACTAGTTTGAGACTCAATTGTATGTATATGCCTAGTATGCTATGTCTTGCTATCTGTTGTTTGTGTTAAGGTTCATATTCTAACACCATTGACCAAAAACAAGTAATATAGCATTATTAAAAATAATATGTATGCTCTTACAACTAGCTTATCGCTCATTAAACCATGAATTACAATGACAAACTAAAATATCCACCATAAGTTGATTGAGTAATCATCCTTTCATTAATAAAGCATTGTCCTACAAATAGGACAATCCCATGCATAAACCTTAGTTTGTCTAATTAATGTCCATTAAGACACAATTGAATTTATAATCAATGACCATTACATTGATGGACGTTTACATTATTGAAGAGTCATATAAATGTCCACTATGCTCACATTTGTTAAAGGCTACACCCAAATATACACATTGACTATATATTGCAATGTTAACTAATCATAAAATCCCAATGTCTACATATCTATTTATAGACCATATCCACATAAATATGTTGGCTTAAACCTTAATGTATAAGAATGCATGTGGACATTTAGGACCATATCAAATGTAGGCACTATAGAAAATATAGAATGTTTACATTGCATCTAATATGACCATGTCCAAGGTCGAAAATCCCACACAACATTCATTTGACTACTAAAATATGCCATAGTCTTCCAACTATATTGTATTGATTTTACTTGTTCAATGTTATCCTTGAATTGTGGCATTAATACTATATGTGCTTGCAATGTGCCAAGTCCTTGACCCAAGTGCATTATGTTTGAAATTGAGCCATATCCTCCTTTCCTTGTCCTTCTCATTCTATATGCCAGCTAGTTTCCTTTTAGGACATGTGATTTTCACCCAATGAACTCCTCCTTATGTTCATCTTCTCTAGTCCTAATCAATTCCTTAAAAAATAACTCACTTAGAATTCTTAGGCTCCTCCTATTGGCCTTAACCCATTCTCCTCCAATTTCATATAGCCTTATATTAAGGCCTAATGGGAATTTGAATTCCTCCCCACAATAAGTAATCAAGCCCTATCTACAATAAAATATTCCCATAGTAAACAATACATAATTGTCTATAAAAACATCAATGTTAGGATTCGTTGACTTATGCCAACTTGCCTATGCTTATTTCTACCACTCACATTTCTTGTATACAATGTCATGTCCACTTGTGATACTTTTTATGTCTTATAGATATCCTTCCAAAGTTTTCTTCTTGTTATACATTGAATTTGTGTAATAAAATTCATCAAACCTACAAGAGTGTGCTAAAACTTATATGTCATTTAACCCTTATTGTCCTTGTTCTATTGCTCTCTATAGATACGACAATGTCCCTTTTAGAATATGTTGTCACGAGTCATTAATATCAAGAATTGATATGTTGTCATTCATGTCAAGCATTGATGTGTTGTCATTGATGTCAAAGGCGTTGTTGACATTAATGTTAGACAAATATTGACAAAGGTGTTGTCATTAGATGATGTCAAAAGAGTTCTCATTGAGTGGCCATGATCATTGATGTCACAGAAATATTGACAAGCATGTAAAAGGAATTGATAAAGGTGGTTAAGGTCACTAAATTTGGATCCATTTATAGTAAAGAAGATGTGCTCATTGGATCCTAAAAGTGGCCTAGATGGATAGAGCTCGGAAAGAGATTTCCAATGGTATAATAAGTTTTCAAATGGCCTCTTAGATAAGAAGTTATTTCTAGTCAAAGATCAAAAGCCTTAAATTCGAAGGTTGTAGCTAAACTTGGTGGCAAATTCAAATTGGAGTTAGTTTTGGAATTTTGGCCTAAGTTGGTAGAACAATTGGTAGAGGTCAGAACTTAGACCTTCAACATAGTTGGGAGTTGGGAGCTACTACAGGTGTGCATATAGGAAATTTCTCTGACCCCCGACCCCCAACCTGTTCCAAATCATTAACCTTAAAAAGAAAAATCAATGAGAAATGAGGATCAGGGACACTTTTTCAGCCATATGAGTTGACTGCATGGGTGACACATGGAATTATTTTATTGGATGATAGAGGTGATGTGGATGCACTAGTGGATACACAATTGGATGATGGCATCAACAATGATGTGGCACCTATGAGGGTGTGACATGTGTCATGTTTTTTCAACATTTTCAAGTGTCCAAGTGGGCCAAATATGAGTGACTTACATGGCACAAATTAAGCAAGTATGACATCATTAGGATGACATGGAAATTGGGCCAGAGGTCGTGTTTGGTGAAGTTTTTCTGTATAATTGATTTTCACAAAAATTCAAAGAAATATTGTGGTAGGTCAGGTCTTTAGACCAATCAGGCCTCTACGCAGTCAGAGCCGATTACCCACACTAAAAAAGGCACGCAAGCTGGCCTTCGACCTCTCGAACTACGTTAAAATTCATGCCACAGTCAAAATTGGAAAGTTCTAGTCATGATTTGAACACTTGACGGGGAAAGCGAAAATTGATAGACCTCTAACCTCGTTCAACCCTCTGACTTCTTCAGACTTGGCCACAACTCCGGGTCATATGATGAAAGCAGTATTGGAAAGGTGCTCCATCAGTCGGCGGAGGAAACTAGCAGTTAGTTAATTATTAGCAATGACATCTATAAAGTTAGTGCTATATTTTGTGATTTTTCCAAATCTAGTGGTACACAAAATTTAGATTTTTTTTTCTAAAATCTATAAAAATTCTAGAATTGCAAACATGGACAATTTAACTCAATTTTTCTTACAGAGAAAGGGGAAAATAATTAGAATACTTAAATACCACATTCAAAAGACTTGACATAAGTGGTAGATAAGCACAAATAAAGATTTATGCAAGCAAAAGAGTTGAAGTTATCTGAAAGTTCAAGAACTAAAAATATTAGTGCAAATTCCTTTATAAGCATAATCGAACAACCAAGTTGGTGGTTGTTGGTGCAGTGAAATGCATAACATTAATATGAACTAAAAATCAAAGATCAGATTTGGTGTCTAAAAGGTGTTTGAGAAGGAAAGAATGAATTGGTTATTGGTGTTAGGGTGTATTCAACAAAGATGTTTTCATTAGAGGAATTTTGAGGTCTAAAATGGGCCTTCTAAAAAAATGTTCAACAAAAATAAAATTTATAAGAACTAATAGGATTCAAGATGATGATGTTAACCATGGGGGATGTTTCACCATTTTTGGAGTAAAAATGTGAAAATATTAATAAATAATTAAATAATAAAAATACTTTTTCAACTCATATTTTAAACTTATCTCCCTATGTTTTTACTCAAATTTCGAGCAAGAATAATCTTTGGATGCAAAATTTAATTCCTCATACAAGGAGTACTCATGTTACATACTTTAGATTGACCTTCCTATACAAAAATGAGAAATACATGAAAAAATGTGATTGCAATTGCATTTTCATGTATTTCTCATTTTTTGTGTAGTAGAGTCCATTGAATGTACGCAACATGGGTACTCCCTGGATGAGGAATCAAATTCTGCATCTAAGGAGTGTTTCCACTCGAAATTGAGTAAACCCATAAGGAGATAACTTGAATATACTAGTTGAAAAAATAGTTTTTTCATTTTTTCCCTCTAAAATTTGATGATGTAATCTAATCTTATTTTATTATTTCCAATGTTATTTTATTATTTCCTTAGGAGGCCCATTTTAGACCTCAAAATTCCCCCAATGTATGATGAAATTAGTCATTGTTAAAGGTGATTCAATGATAAATTGTTCAATAATAAGAGATTGTTGAAGATGTTTTGGTCGTTGTGATGTGTTTTTTAAGAAGAAGGTCTAATTGTTTTATTGAGAAGGTGGCCTTCATGAATTGAGTTTGAAAATGGATGAAAGATGAATTAGGGAGGTCAAGTGAGTGGAAACTTGCAGATTAAGGGTTTGCGGCTCCTTCCAGTAGTGACTAGTAAATAAAGTGGGGGTAGCAATCCCTTTGAGTGGCAACTAATAAATGAGTAGGGGTAGCAGTCCCTTTCAGTGGAAGCTGATAAACAAGCATGGGTGGCAGTCTCTTTCGATGATAGTTGATTAATGAGCAGGGATAGAAGTTCCTTTTAGTGGCAATTGATAAACCTGAAATTGGAAGCTTGTGGGGCAATGATGTAATAACAAGTTGTAGATTTTGTTTGCAAAAGTAATAAAAATAAGATAGATATCTTTATATATGTTACACGTGTATGACAATGATTATGATGTTATGTTTGACATGATTGAGTTATGATATTGAATGAATGAGTGGTTTCTAATGGTATTGAAAAGTGTAATTTGTTAAGAGTTGTATAATTTGGTCATGCTACTGATTCACCCCCCTGCCTTAGTAGGGTCTTGGTTTCAATTGTTTATAACAATTGGTATCAGAGCACGAAGTTCCTTCAAAATCATTTTTATAGTTGGAAGGAAGATTAGGGAACATGGAGAATTATGATTGGATTACCTCAGGTGGAGTTCCATATTTAAATGGGTCAAATTATACTACTTGGAAGGTAAGAATGAGAATCTACTTACAAGATATTGATTTGGATATATGGATATCTATGGAAAATGGATTAAAAGATAATGAGTTTAAAGATCAAGCCAATGAGGAAATATTGAAAGGATTGTCTAAGATAGATCTTGCAAAAATAACTTGTTGCAAGATTGCTAAAGAGATATGGAATAAGTTGCAGTCTATCTATGAGAAGGACACACAAGATGCATGTGATGTCAAGAAGCCTTCTTTGAAGAATGGAGCAGTCAAAGATCATGAATTAGAATAAGAGGATGATTCCCATGTATCCAAGTTTTTGATCAACACACAAAGAATACTGAGGAGATTTAGTTTACAACTTGGTCTAGTGTATAGTTAGGTAAAGTGTGTTTCTTTAGTATGTACTTTTTGTAACTTACAATTTGACGGTCACGATATGTTCTAGACATGAAGTGATCTGGCAGTTCATTCTCTCCTTGGTATTAATGACACTTGATTCATGGCTTAACACTTGATTCGTCCATGATCTCTATTTAAAGAGTATGGATGGTCATTTGTTAGGTGATCATTCATGAAATAAGCGTATGTAATTTTTCTTTCTTGTACATTAATAAATTTCCTGAAGTGGTCGCCTTGGCTCAGGGCGTGGACTGTTTCCTTCTTTGAGGGTTTTAACTACGTCAAGAATACTAGTGTACTAATCTATGATCTATTTATGAGTGGTGTATTTTGGTGTTCTATCTAAGGAACTTACCTTGTAAGTTCCTACATAGTATCAGAGCCATTCAAGGGCCGCATCCATTGGTGATCCACATCCAAAGTTAGTACAATGACATCTGACTATCTTTTCATAGATCTACTGTTTCCGATCGCTTCGAGCCAAGAGGGCTACTCTATTGTGTTAGGAGCATCAAGTCCAGTGAGAAACCTCTTTTGTTTCACGCGAAAAGGTTTATATTAGCCCTATCTATATCATTTTTAAGATTTGGAGGTATAAAACTTTTACTTGCAATTATAGTTATTTATCTCTCTATTTATTTTGGTTTATAGTCCTTTATAAAAAATATTATTACCGATCTATACCTTTCATTTCTGCGTATGCTCTTTTCCCCACGAATCTGTGCAATCTGGGCAAACCATAAACAAAAAGAAATGATTTTTCTCATGCATATGCTCTTTTCCGTTGCGCCTTAGTGCGATCTCGGAAAACTAGAAACGTTGAGAAAAATATATACTTTCCGACCAAATATAACTTTAAGACGCAAAGCTTGGATTACTTTTACGTGTTCATTTTTGTTTGTGTGGTTTTTTGGTTTGTTTTGTAGGCAAAAAAGGGTTTTTTAGGTAAGCATGCACTCCAAAGCTTAAAAAAGAAAAAACAACCTCCTTCCTCTTTTCCAAAAATTAATAAACTTTTAAACTAACTCACTTGATACAAAATTACTTTATGAGAATATAGGTCTTGGGTTCAAGTCTTTCTTTTTGTTGAGTTACTTTTTCAAAAAACACATGTAATTTAAGTTTTAAAGTTACTTTATGTGAAATTGTCCTCACCCATTATAAAGAGTGAGTCACTTATAATTCTAAAGTCACTTTGTCTTTTATTTAAGTTATAATTTAGTAGATAGTTCATAAAGTACTATTGTAAAAGTGACTTTCAATTATTTAAAAAAATGGGTCACATAAAGGTTTTTTTAAAAGTGAGCTACTTAGATTAAGTTTGGAAATGTGGAGTTTTTTATTTTTATTTTTATTTTTTAAAGTGAGCTAATTAGATTAAGTTTTTTTTTGTTTTTTTTAAATATCACATTATCATTCACTTTCCAACATTTACGTAGTTCGTCGGCATCTTTAACAACTTTTCTTCAAAAAACCATAACTTCTTCATCCAAATGCTGTTTTCAGAGCCGTTTTTTTTAATCAGCCTAATTTTTCAAGATTTTTCCATTAGAATACATAGTTTCAACATCTAAAGCTTCAATTTCTTTTAAAATGGAAAGTCCATGCGTAACTATTCTTGACAACACTAACTACTTCAAATGGCTATCCTACATTGTGGATTTACTTACAAGTAAAGGTCTTTATAGAATAACATCAAACCAAGAGTCTAAACCTAAAGATGAATATAAGAAAGCTGAATGGGAAAATAAGCAAGATCAAGCATGTGGGTTGATAGATATGTCTATTTCACCAGACCTTAGATTCCATATCGTAGAAAATTTTACCCCCGATGAAACAATGAAATGACTCAATAAATTTTTTGGAATTAAAAATGGAATTAGGGCCCATCAACTCGAAAATGAGTTGCTTACATTGGACCCCAATAAATTTTCTTTCGTTGAAGTTTTTTTGTCCAAGTTTAAGACCCTTAGACTTCTTTTGGAAGGCATTAAGGTTAATAAAGAAGATGGTAGCCTTATCTATTCCATTCTCACCAAGTTAGGACTAGCCTACTTTGTGTTTGTTTCCACCTTCCATTCTACTAGAGAAGCCTTTATTTCTTAAGGACAAGACTACAAGTTCCCCTCTTTTGATGTCTTTTGTGATTCTTTAATAAGAGAGCAAGAAAAACTCTTACCTCTTGGTCTTCTTAATACTGGAAACTCTTCTAAGAAAGTATTAGCAGCCCAGCAACAACCAAGTTCAAAGAATCCTAAGAAGCATCCTAAAAATAATGGTCCTAAACCAAACAATGGTCCTAAGCAATTTTAGTCTCGCAACGAAAAATCAACTCAACAAAATGATAAGGCAACTAAAAACAAAGGGAAGAAGATTGATAGACATTGCAACTTTTGTAATTATGATGTTCACTTAGAATTCGAACGCTTTAAGAAGATGGAAGCCTTGGAAGAAACAATGAAGAAGCATAGCATCCATTTGGAGCACTCTTCAACTTCAACTTCATCTTCAAGAATAACACTTCCTGCATGTGTTTGTCAAGCATCTCGGTCTAGTTATGCACTAAATGTATATTCTTCTACTCATTCTCATGAGTGGCTCATTGATTCTAGAGCTTCTTGTCACATGACCAAAAACAAAGCCATGTTTTCTTCTTTAAATGATTGTAACTCAAAAAATATATGTTGGTGATGATAGATCTCTTAGTGTTGTAGGTACTAGAACTATTCATCTAGACAATGGTCAATTTAATGGTGTATTATGTGTTCCTACCTTATCCTACAACCTTCTATCTGTATATCAGATAACTCATTCAGGTGAAGGTAAAACCGTTGAATTTTTACCTCATGATGTTGTAATTAAGGACCTAAGAGGTCCTAGAGAGATTTTAGCTACTAGCATTGCTAATGATTCTACAAGGTTGTATAAGTTTAACAACTTTGCATCATGAACTCTTCCCTCGGTATTTGTTGCTCATAATGATGAAGTGATAAAACTTTGGCATGAGCGATTTGGTCACTTAAATTATCACTCCCTTCAAAATCTATGTAGAGAAAATATGGTGACAAGTCTTCCTATAGTATCATGCAAAGATGGTGTTTGTTCCAGTTATGTACTCGGAAAACATCATTGGGATAGTTTTGAAAACGTGCCTCTTGGCACGCCTCAACCCCTTTACAACTTTTTCATAGTGATTTATGTGGTCCACTTCTAATTGTTTCATTCTCTGGCTACATGTATTTCTTAACCTTCATTAATGATTTCTCTAGACGCACTTGAGTATACTTCCTAAAACTCGAGAGTGAAGTCTTTAACATGTTCTTGGCCTTTAAGGCCTTTATTGAGAAACAATATGGACGTTAAATTCTTAAGCTAAGATCTGATAAAGACAGAGAATATGTTAACAACTAATTCATTAACTTTTGCACTAAGCATGGACTTCAATTACAACATACTGTTCCATATACTCCACAGAAAAATGGTATAGCTAAAATGAAGAATTGCACCTTAAAGGAAATGGTTAATTGTAAGCTTCAATCTAAAGGAATTAGTCTTACTTTTTGGGCAGAAGCAATCAACTGTAAAAATTGCATAGTAAATCACACTTCTACTAAGGTTTTAAAGAATATCGCTCCAGAAGAAGCATGCAACTCAATTAAACCAGAGGTAAGTCACTTTCGTGTTTTTGGAAGTGAAGCATGGGCCCATATTCCATATGAGAAACATAAGGCCTTAGAACCTAAGAGTGAAAAATGTATTTTTGTTGGATATTATGAAGATGTCAAAGGATATAGATTTATTCAACCTAAATCCAAAAAGGTTATCATTAGAAGAGATGTAAAGTTTGATGAAAATATATCATCCTACGAGCCTAGCTCAACAGATGTAACACCTCTCTCTATCCCTTCTACTTCTGAAAATATCTCTTCTTCAGATGATGACGGCGAGGATGACAATCCTTCCCCACCTTCTCGGAATCCTCTTTCAGCTCCTCAGCTTCCAAAATGGGTCTGCGCTACTTGTGATGCAGTAGGTGTTCTTGCAGGTGATCCTACAGATCAATGTCATACACGTTCTCAGTTTGATAGAGCCTCTTATTTATTGGCTCAAGCTTCAACGAATTATGATCCATCACCCTTGCAAAAGCTTTAGGCTATCTAGATTGGGACACAACTATGAATGAAGAATATCGTTCATTATTGGCAAATGATACATGGGACCTTGTTCCTCTTCCAAAGGGATGAAAACTTGTTATATGAAAATGGGGGACCAGATGGAAAATTTGATAAACGTAAAGATCGTCTTGTTTCTAAGGGTTTTTCACAAGTTGAAGGCATTGACTATATTGAAACCTTCTCCCTTGTTGCCAAAATGAACTCTATCTGCCTTCTTCTTTCCCTTGGTACCTCTTTCCAATGGGAAGTCCATCAGATGGATGTTAAATCCACCTTCTTGCATGGGGACTTGCATGAAGAAATATATATGGAAAAAACTGTTGGATTTATACAAACAGACTCCAGCCTTGTATGTCGGTTTAAGAAATCCCTTTAAGGTCTCAGGCAAGCCCCTTGGGCTTGGTATGCCAAAATGGATAGCTTTCTTTTAGATACTAGCTTTTCTATGTGTCATTCTGACAATACCCTTTACACCAAGAAAGTGGGTAAGTCTCTTATCATTCTTGTTATTTATGTTGATCATCTTATCCTTTCTGGTAGTGATCCCAGCCTTATAAACCATGTGAAGTCCAACCTTAAAAAGTAGTTTGAAATGACAGACTTAGGACACTTGCATTATTTTCTTGGTCTTCAAGTCTTTCAATCCAAAGAAGGTATTTCCCTTTCTCAGTCTAAGTATGCATGTGATATTCTATGCACTTTCATATGGGAGACTATAAGCCAACCCATTCTCCCTTTCAGTCTAGAGCCAAACTTTCAGTAATTTGTACTTTCCCCGAAGTTGATGCTACCTTATACTGTCAACTTGTTGGAAAACTTTTGTATTTGTCCCATACTCGTCCTGATGTTTCCTTTATTGTTGGCTTTATTTCTCGGTTTATGAAAAACCCACATGAAAATCATTGGAAAGCAACTAAAAGAATACTTCGTTATGTTCGAGGTACAGTTCAGTTTGGGATTCATTATGGTGCAAAAACATCTCGTCTATTGGCTGGTTTCACTGATTCTGATTGGGCCGGTGACCTTGACGATCGGAAGTCTTCCTCTTTTCGAAAAATTACTAACCTTTTAAAATAACTCACTTGGTCCAAAGTTACTTTCTGAGAATATAAGTCTTGGGTTCAAGTCTTTCTTTTTGCTGAGTTACTTTTTCAAAAAGCACATGTAACTTATGTTTTAAAGTTACTTTATGTAAAAGTGTTCTCACCCATTATAAAAAGTGAGTCACTTATAATTCTTAAGTCACTTTATCTTTTATTTAAGTTATATTTTAGTGGATAGTTCATAAAGTACCATTGTAAAAGTGACTTTCACTTATTTATAAAAGTGGGTCACATAAAGTTTTTTTTTAAAAGTGAGCTAATTAGATTAAGTTTAAGAAGGGGGGGATTTTTTTTTTTTTAAATATAACATTATCATTCACTTCCCAACATTCACATAGTTCATCGACATCTTCAACAATTTTTTTTCAAAAAGCCATAACTTCTTCATCCGGAAGCCATTTTCAGAGCCATTTTTTTTTAATCGACCTAATCTTTTGAGATCTTTCAATTGGAACACTTTGTTTCAACATCTACAAATTTAGTTTATTTTAAAATAGAAAGTCCATACCTAGTTATTCTTAACAACACCAACTACTTCCAATAGTTATCCTACATTGTGGATTTAATTAAAAGTAAAGGTCTTTATAAAATAACCTCAGACCAAGAGTCTAAACTTAAAGATGAAGATAAGCAAGCTAAATGGGAAAATAAGCAATATCAAGCACATGGGTTGATAGGGATGTCTATTTCTCCAGACCTTAGATTCCATATCGCAGAAATTTATACCCTAGATGAAGTAATGAAACAACTCAATAAAGTTTTTGGAATTAAAAAATGAAATTAGAGCCCATTAACTTGAAAATGAGTTGCTTACATTGGACCCCAATATTTTTTCTTCCGTTGAAGATTTTTTGTCCAAGTTCAAGACCCTTAGTATTCTCTTGGAATGTGTTAAGGTTAAGAAAGAAGATGGTAGCCTTATCTATTCCATTCTTACCAAGTTAGGAACAACCTACTCTGTGTTTGTTTCCACATTCCATTCTACTAGAGAAGCCTTTATTTCTCAAGGACAAGGCTATAAGTCCCCCTATTTTGATACATTTTGTGATTCTTTAATAAGAAAGCAAGAAAAAATCTTAGATATTGGTCTTATTAATATTGGAAACTCTTCTAAGAAAGTGTTAGCAACCCATCTACAACCAAGTTCAAAGAATCCTAAGAAGCAACATCCTAAAAATAGTGGTCCTAAATCAAACAAGGGTCTTAAGCAATTTCAGTCCCACAATGAAAAATCAACTCAACAAAATGATAAGACAACTAAAAACAAAGGGAAGAAGATTGATAGACATTGCAACTTTTGTATTGTGATGGTCACATAGAATCCAACTGCTTTAAGAAGATGGAAGCTTTGGAAGCAACAATGAAGAAGCATAACATCCATGTGAAGCACTCTTCAATGTCAACTTTATCTTTAGGAATAACACTTTCTATATGTGGTTGTCAAGCATCTCAGTCTGGTTATGCATTAAATGTATCTTCTTCTTCTCATTCTCATGAGTGACTCATTGATTATGGAGCTTCTTATCACATGGCCAAAATCAAAGCCATGTTTTCTTCTTTAAATGATTGTAACACCAAAAATATATATGCTGGTGATGGTAGATCTCTTAGTGTTGTAGGTACTGGAACTATTCATTTAGAAAATGGTCAATTTAATGATGTATTATGTTTCCTACCTTGTCCTACAACCCTCTATCTGTATATCAGATAACTCATTTAGGTGAAGGTAAAATCATTGAATTTTCACTTCATGATGTTTTAATTAAGGACCTAAGAGATCCTAAACAGATTTTAGCTACTGACATTGCTGATGATTCTACAATGTTGTATAAGTTTAACAACTTTGGGTCATCAAATATTCCCTCGGTATTTGTTGCTCATAATGATGAAGTGAGCAAATTTTGGCATGATCGATTTGGTCACTTAAACTATCGCTCCCTTCAAAATCTATGTAAACAAAATATGGTGATAGGTCTTCTTATGGTATCTTGCAAAGGGTGTGTTTGTTCCAGATGTGTACTCGGAAGACATCATCAGGATAGTTTTGAAAAAAGTGCCTCTTGGCATGCCTCAACCCCTTTACAACTTGTGCATAGTGATTTATGTGGTCCACTTCCAATTGTTTCATTCTCTGGCTACAATTATTTATTAAGTTTCATTGATGATTTCTCCAGACGCACTTGGGTATACTTCTTATAACTCAATAGTGAATACTTTAACATGTTCTTGCCCTTTAAGGCCTTTGTTGAGAAACAATCTAGACATCAAATTCTTAAGCTAAGATTTGATAATGGCGGAGAATATGTTAACAATAAATTCATCAACTTTTGCACTGAGCATGGAATTAAATTGCAACATATTGTTCCATATACTCCACAGCAAAATGGTGTAGTTAAAAGGAAGAATCACACCTCAAAGGAAATGGCTAATTGGATACTTCAATCTAAAGGACTTAGTCTTAATTTTTGGGCAGAAGCAATTAACTGTGAAAATTACATAGTAAATCACACTCCTACTAAGTTTTTAAAGAATATTCCTCCAGAAGAAGCATGGATCTCAACTAAACCAGATTTAAATCACTTTCGTGTTTTTGGAAGTGAAGCATGGGCCCATATTCCATATGAGAAACATAAAGCCTTAGAACCTAAGAGTGAAAAATGTATTTTTGTTGGATATTCTAAAGATGTCAAAGGATATAGACTTCTTCAACCTAAATACAAAAATGTTATTATTAGAAGAGATGTAAAGTTTGATGAAAATATATCGGCCTACGAGCTTAGTTCCGCAGATGTGCCACCTCTCTCTATCCCTTCTACTTTTGGAAAATATTTCTTCAGATGATAACAACAAGGATGAAAATCCTCTTCCACCTTCTCTGGATCCTCCTTCATCTCCTCAGCTTCCAAAATGGGTTCGCGCTACTCAGGATGTAGCAATTGCTCTTCTAGGTGATCTTACAGATCAACATCGTACACTTTCTTAGTTTGATAGAGCCTATTCTTTATTGGCTCAAGCTTCAACGAATTATGATCCTGACACCTTTGCAGAAGCTTCAGGCCATCCAGGTTGGGACACATCTATGAAAGAAGAATATTGTTCATTATTGGCAAATGATACATGGGACATTGTTCCTCTTCCAGAGGGACAAAAACTTGTTAGATGCAAATGGGTTTATAGAACCAAGTTTGGTCTAGATGGAAAAGTTGATAACATAAAGCTCGTCTTGTTGCGGTTTTTCACAAGTTGAAGGAATTTACTATACTAAAACCCTCTCCCCTGTAGCCAAAATGAACTCTATCTACCTTGTTCTTTCCCTTGCGGCCTCTTTCAAATGGGAAGTCTATCAGATAGATGTTAAATCTACCTTGTTGCATGAAAAAATCTATATGGAACAACCTCTAAGATTTATAAAAACAAACTCTAGCCTAGTATGTCGATTTAAGAAATCCCTTTATGGTCTTAAGCAAGCCCCTCGGGCTTTGTATGCCAAAATGGATAGCTTTATTTTAGATACTGTCTTTTCTAAGTGTCATTATGACAATACCCTCTACACCAAGAAGGTGGGTAAGCCTCTTATCATTCTATTTCTTTGTGTTTATGATCTTATCCTTACTGTTAGTGATCCAAACTTTATAAACCATGTGAAGTCTAGCCTAAAAAAGCAGTTTGAAATGAAAGACATAGGACACTTGCACTATTTTCTTGGTCTTTAAGTCTGGCAATCCAAAGAAGGTATTTCCCTTTCCTAGTACAAGTATGATTGTGATCTTCTACACCACTTTCACATGGAAGAATGTAAGCTAACCCCTTCTCCCTTTCAGTCTAGAGCCAAACTTTTAGTCACTTGTACTTCCCCTAAAGTGTATGCTACCTTATACCATCAGCTTGTTGGAAAACTTTTGTATCTGACCCATACCCATCTTGACCTTTCCTTTGATGTTGGCCTTATTTCTCAGTTTATGCAAAACCCACATGAAAATCATTGGAAAACAACTAAAAGAATACTTCGTTATGTTTGAGGTACAATTCAGTTTGGGATTCATTATAGTGCAGAAACATCTTCTCTATTGGTTGGTTTCACTAATTCTGATTGGGCTGCTGACCCCGATGATCAGAAGTCTTCCTCTTTTCCAAAAATTACTAACCTTTTAAACTAGCTCACTTGGTCCAAAGTTACTTTATGAGAATAGAGGTCTTGGGTTCAAGTCTTTCTTTTTGTTGAGTTACTTTTTCAAAAAGCACATGTAACTTATGTTTTAAAGTTACTTTATGTAAAAGTGTTCTCACCCATTATAAAAAGTGAGTTACTTAAAATTCTAAAGCCACTTATCTTTTATTTAAGTTATAATTTAGTGGATAGTTCATAAAGTACCATTGTAAAAGTGACTTTCACTTATTTATAAAAGTGGGTCACATAAAGTTTTTTTTTTTAAAAGTGAGCTAATTAGATTAAGTTTGGTAAAGGGGGGCATTTTTTTTTTTAAATATAACATTATCATTCACTTCCCAACATCTACGTAATTCATCGGCATCTTCAACAAATTTTCTTCAAAAAACCAAAACTTCTTCATCTAGAAGTCGTTTTTAGAGCCGTTTTTTTTAATCGGCCTAATTTTGCGAGATCTTTCCATTGGAACACTTATTTTTAGCATCTAAAACTTTGGTTTATTTTAAAATGGAAAGTCCATGCCTAGTTATTCTTGCAATCACCAACTACTTCCAATGACTATCCTACATTGTGGATTTATTTAGAAGTAAAGGTCTTTATAGAATATCTTCAGGCCAAGAGTCTAAACCTAAAGATGAAGATAAAAAAGTTAAATGAGAAAATAAGAAAGATCAAGCACGTGGGTTGATAGGGATGTCTATTTCTCCAAACCTCAAATTCCATATCGTAGAAATTGATACCCCCGATGAAGTAATGAAACAACTTAATAAAATTTTTGGAATTAAAAATGAAATTAGATCCCATAAACTCGAAAATGAGTTGCTTACATTGGACCCCAATAATTTTTATTCCATTAAATATTTTTTGTCCAAGTTCAAGACCCTTAGACTTCTCTTGAAAGGTGTTAAGGTTAAGAAATAATATGGTAGCCTTATTTATTCCATTCTTATGAAGTTAGGACCAAACTACTATGTGTTTGTTTCCACCTTCCATTCTACTAGAGAAGCCTTTATTTCTCAAGTAAAAAATTACAAGTCCCCCTCTTTTGATGACTTTTGTGATTTTTTAATAAGAAAGAAAGAAAAACTCTTACATATTGGTCTTCTTAATATTGGAACTCTTCTAGGAAAGCCTTAGCAGCCCAATAGCAACCAAGTTCAAAGAATCCTAAGAAGCAGCATCCTAAAAAGAATGATCCTAAACCAAATAAGGGTCATAAGCAATTTTAGTGTCACAATGAAAAATCAACTCAACAAAATGATAAGAAAACTAAAAACAAAGGGAACAAGACTGATAGATATTATAACTTTTGTAATCATGATGGTCACTTAGAATCTAAATTCTTTAAGAAGATGAAATCCTTGGAAGTAACAATGAAGAAGCATAACATCCATTTCGAGCACTCTTCAGTTTCAACTTCATCTTTAGGAATAACACTTTCTACATGTGGTTGTCAAGCATCTCAGTCTGGTTATGAACTAAATGTATATTCTTCTTCTCATTCTCATGAGTGGTTTATTGATTCTGAAGCTTCTTATCACATGGCCAAAAACAAAACCATGTTTTCTTCTTTACATGATTGTAACAACAAAAATATATATGTTGGTGATGATAGATCTCTTAGTGTTGTAGGGACTGGAACTATTCATCCAAACAATGGTCAATTTAATGATGTATTATGTGTTCCTACCTTATCCTCAACCTTCTATCTGTATATCAGATAAATCATTCATGTTAAGGTAAAACCATTGAATTTTCACCTCATGATGTTGTAATTAAGGACCTAAGAGATCCTAGACAGATTTTAGCTACTAGCATTGCTAATGATTCTACAAAGTTGTATAATTTTAACAAATTTGGGTCATCAAATCTTCGCTCGGTATTTGTTGCTCATAATCATGAAGTGAACAAACTTTGGCATGAGCAATTTGGCCACTTAAACTATCGCTCCCTTCAAAATCTATGTAAAGAAAATATGGTGATAGGTCTTCCTATGGTATCTTGCAAAGATGGTGTTTGTTCCGGATGTTTACTCAGAAAACATCATAAGGATAGTTTTGAAAAACATGCCTCTTGGCACACCTCAACCCGTTTACATCTTGTGCATAGTGATTTATGTGGTCCACTTCCAATTGTTTCATTCTCTCGCTACATGTATTTCTTAACTTTCATTGATGATTTCTCCAAATGCACTTGGGTATACTTCTTAAAACTTAAGAGTGAAGTATTTAACATGTTCTTGTCCTTTAAGGCATTTGTTGAGAAATAATATGGACATCAAATTCTTAAGCTAAGATCTGATAATGGCAGAGAATATGTTAATAACAAATTCATCAACGTTTGCACTGATCATGGAATTAAATTGCAACATAATGTTCGATATACTCCACAACAAAATGGTGTAGCTAAAGGGAAGAATCACACCTTAAAGGAAATGGCTAATTGCATGCTTCAATCTAAAGGTCTTAGTCTTAATTTTTGGGCAGAATCAATTAACTATGGAAATTACATGGTAAATCGCACTCCTACTAAGGTTTTAAAGAATATCACTCCAGAGGAAGCATGGAGCTCAATTAAACCATATGTAAGTCATTTTTGTGTTTTTGGAAGTGAAGCATGGACCCATATTCCAGATGAGAGACATAAAGCCTTAGAACTTAAGAGTGAAAAATGTATTTTTTGTTGGATATTTTGTAGATGTAAAAGGATATAGACTTCTTCAACCTAAATCCAAAAATGTTATCATTATAAGAGATGTAAAGTTTGATGAAAATATATTGGCCTATGAGCCTAGTTCGGTGGATGTGCCACCTCTCTCTATCCATTCTACTTCTGAAAATATTTCTTCTTCAAATGATGACAATGAGGATGGAAATCCTCCCCCACCTTCTCAGGATCCTCCTTTAGCTCCACAGCTTCGAAAATTGGTTCGCACTACTCGGGATGTAGCAAGTGCTCTTGCAAGTGATCCTACAGATCAACATTGTACACATTCTCAGTTTGATAGAGCCTCTTCTTTATTGGCTTAAGATTCAACGAATTATGATCCTGACACCTTTGCATAAGCTTCAAGCCATCTAGATTGGGACACAACTATGAATGACGAATATTGTACATTATTGGAAAATGATACATGGGACCTTGTTCCTCTTCCAAAGGGACGAAAACTTGTTAGATGCAAATGGATTTACAAAACCAAGTTTGGACTAGATGGAAAAGTTGATAAACATAAAGCTCGTCTTATTACTAAGGTTTTTCACAAGTTGAAGGAATTGACTATATTGAAACCTTCTCCCCTATTGCCAAAATGAGCTCTATCTACCTTGTTCTTTCCTTCGCTACCTCTTTCAAATGGGAAGTCCATCAGATGGATGTTAATATGCCTTCTTGCACGAGGACTTGCATGAACAAATCTGTATGTAACAACCTCCTGGCTTTATACAAACAGACTCCAGCCTTGTATGTTGGCTTAAGAAATCCCTTTATGGTCTCAAGCAAGCTCTTTGGGCTTGGTATGCCAAAATGGATAGCTTTATTTTAGATACTAGATTTTCTAGGTGTCATTCTGATAATACTTTCTACATCTAGAAAGTGGGTAAATCTCTTATCATTCTTGTTCTTTATGTTGATGATCTCATCCTTACTGGTAGTGATCCTAACCCTACAAACCATGTGAAGTCCAACCTTAAAAAGCAGTTTGAAATGACAAACTTAGGACACTTGCATTATTTTCTTGGTCTTCAAATCTTGCAATCCAAAGAAGGTATTTTCGTTTCCCTGTCCAGGTTTTTTTCTGATCTTCAATGCCACTTTCACATGGAAGACTGTAAGCCAACCCCTTCTCCCTTTCAGTCTGGAGCCAAACTTTCAGTCACTTGTACTTTCCCTGAATTTGATGCTACCTCATACCGTCAGCTTGTTGGAAAACTTTTGTATTTGACCCATACCCGTCCTGACCTTTCCTTTGTTGTTGGCCTTATTGCTCATTTTATGAAAAACCCACATGAAAGTCATTGGAAAGTAGCTAAAATAATACTTCGTTATGTTTGAGGTACAATTCAGTTTGGGATTCATTATAATGCAGAGTAATCTCCTCTATTAGTTGGTTTCACTGATTTTAATTGGGCTTGTGACCCTGATGATCAGAAGTCTACTGCGGATTATGTATTCACTCTTGGTTGTGGACCTATTACATGGGCTTGCAAGAAACAAGTGCCATTTCTCTTTCTTCAGCAGAAGAAAAGTATCATGGTGTTGTTGAAGCTAGTAAGGAAGCCATGTGGCTTCGTAAGATCCTGCCAGAGTTTGGTTTTCCGTAGCAACATTCAACTACACTTTGGTGTGATAATCAAAGTTCCATTCAACTATGCAAAGATTAAGTCCAACATCATCACAACAAACACATTGAACTACACATGAACTTCATCAGAAAGCTCATTAATGACCATGTTCTTGAAGTGCAATATTGTTCAAGTGATGATCAAGTTGCAGACATCTTTACAAAGGCTCTCACAAAGGTGAAGTTTACCAAAATTCAATTTATGGTTGGAGTTCAAGAAGTTGACACTAAGGGGGGATAGGCTCTAATGCCTCCTTCCTTCTCCTATTGTGCCATCTTTTTACATCCTTCAATCCTATCCCAAGTTGTTCCCAAGGGGGGATGTTAGGATATTCTGACACATAGGAAATGATTAAGTACAACTTGGTCTAGTGTATAGTTAGGTAAAGTGTGTTTCTTTAGTATGTACTTTTTGTAATTTACAATCTGGCAGTCACGGTATGTTTTAGAAATGAAGTGACCCGACGGTTCATTCTCTCCTCGGTATTATCGACACTTGATCCATGGCTTAACACCCGATTATTCCGTGATCTCTATTTAAAGAGCATGGAGGTTCATTTGTTAGGTGGTCATTCATGGGAGAAGCTTCTGCAAATTTTATTTCTTTTACATTAATAAATTTCTTGAAGTGGTCGCATTGGCTCAGGCTTTTGAATATCTCCCTCTTTGAGGGTTTTAACCACGTCAAGAATATTGGTGTACTAATTTTTCATCTGTTTGTGAGCAGTGTCCTTTGGTGTTCTATCTATGGAACTTACCCTGTAAATTCTTATAGTGAATGGGTGCACTTATGGTAGATAGGAAGATAGGATATCCCATGTGTCAACAAATGAATCCCTAGAGTCAGCAAGGGAACAAGATATTGAATAGGCTGCAAGTGAAATAGACTCTACAAATGAATCCGGCTCCTCTAATGAATTAGAAAATCTGGAGGAAAATATATAATTCAGAAGGAATCTCCTATCAGCTTTTAAGGAGATCAAGAACCTTAGAGCCATAAATCTAGAGCTAGAAGTAGAGAATATAATATTAAAGGAGAATTTGACCATGTTTAAGGATTTTGATGTTTTGGAAGAGATTCAAACCAACCATAGTCCCCCTCAGGTCGAGAAAAAATTAGAAGGTGAAAGTGACTTAGCAGCAACATTAAAGGGACCCATCAACCTTGTTAAATGAAGACAAAACAATGTGTCAGCCATAGAAAATCTAGCGCATCAGAAAAAGGACAACCAAAATACCATAAATAATGAAGGAAAAGGTAAGAAGTCCCTCATATGATTCTGTTGTCATAACGCAGGAAACTTTTCCTCCAAGTGTCCAGAGAGGAAAAATAAATTGCAGCAACATAAGACAAATGCACTATTTTAGCAACAACCACGAGTTTCTTAGAGCAATTCGAACAAACATGCACATAGAGCATTTCCCCTCAAAGGAAAAATTATCAGAGACCTAAAAGCACCAGGAGTGTGAGTACTAATCCAAGAAATTGTTTGAAAAAAATCTTTAGTAAGAAAAACTCCTTTATCCCTTTTCAAATTAATGATGAATGCTACAAGTGTGGAAATGATAGGAATTATGTTGTTTCATGTAATCTTGGAAAGAGAATCCCTTTCTAGAACATTACAAATAGAGGTATGGATCATGCTGAGAGATAACAAACGATAACTACACATGAGTTATTACAACAATAATAAGAGAGGTAGGTTGAATGGTGCATGGAGGAAACAATGACCAACATTTGGCTTTGAATATTATCAATAGAGAATATGCAGATCATGGCCTGAATATCCTATGGTATATCTATCTCACATCAACTGTAATAATTATAAATCTCAAGCAAGTAGAATATGTAGCCTTGTTAGACCTCAATCAGAAAAAAGAAGCAACAGTAGTCTAGTCAGCTCTCCAACACGGTACACACAGAAAGCAAGCAAAAACAGTGATAAATAAGAGCAACATGTAATTGGAAGCTTGGTTTTAACTGGTGCTAATAACAGGAATGTTATGTGATTTGTATGCTCAGATCATGGTAGGAAGTCACTCATCATGCAAGAGTATCAGATTAGCACAGGTTATCATCTCATGGTGTTAACCAAGTAAACACTCAACATACCCAAGTGTGGAAGAAGAAATGGGATATATACTCAAGGGAAGTATATCCCTTTCCCATCTTCATTTATGAGAAGAGGATGGCTTCAAGAGAAGCCAAAGAAGGTAGGTGCAAGGAACAAAACATGATATGCCAAGTAATGCATATGATTGTGTAAGCGAAGTATGCATCTTATTGTTTTTCTTCAATACATAATTTATTTAAATAGATTGGTGTTGTTGAGTATTGTGGTTGATTGAAAATGACTTAAGTAGTATGATATTGGTTGATTTAATGTTGTTGCCAAAACATATTTTTAGTTTGAGTATAGATGGTGGTGACATCACATAGATGATGATATGTTTACTATCGAAGTTTCCTTGTCTTGTGTAAGTATGTTTGTAGATTCCTAATGCCAAAGAGAGAGCATAGCCATAGAGGGGTGTTTACTCAAGTTAACATTTGGGTATCAGATTTCTCAATTAACAACTAGTATCATCAATTGGTAATAGTTGTTTGCTACTTAAGTATAAGTGTGCAAATCAAAGGTTGATGATGTTATTGCTGCATATTAATGTTGCTTAAATGATAATATTTTATGTTGCATATATGATGAATGATTAGATAAATTTTGTGATCTAAAATGGGCCTCCTAAGGAATATTATAAAAAAATAGTGGAAATAATAAAATAATATTAGATTACCTCATCAAGTTTTGGAGGGGAAAAAGAACAAAAATACTTTTTCAACTCGTATTTTTAACTTCCCATGATTTTACTGAAATTTCAAGTGCGATCAGTCTTTGGATGCAAAATTTATTTTTCATCCAAGGAGTACCAATGTTTCATGTTTTCAATGGACCCTACTACATGAAAAACATGAACTACATGAAAAAATGTGATTGCAATTACGATTTGTCATGTATTTCACATTTTTCATGTAGTAGGGTTCATTGAAAGCATGCAACATGGGTACTCCTTGGATGAAAAATTAAAATTTTCATCCAACGAGTGATCCCGCTTGAAATTTGAGTAAAATCATAGGGAGATAAGTTGAAAATGCGAGTTGAAAAAATAGTTTTGATTTATTTTTAGTCTTTTTAATGTTTTACTCCAAAAATGGTGAATGATCCCCCATGGTTGACATCATCATATTGAATCCTATTGGTTCATATAACGTAGATTTTTGTTTTGAGGCCCATTTTTTACATCAAAATTTCTCTAATATGACTATTGTGTTGCTTCTAGATTGTTACATTAGTAATTGGCATCAAACATCAACTTTGTGAAGAGAATGAATATTGGTGAAAAGAGCATGGTCACAGGGGGAGAATACTCAATAAAAAAATCTCAACAACGAGTATCAGTGATATTAGTAAAGCAATTGGTATCATTGATCTCAAAGGTATTAACAATTGGTATCAAGTATCAATTGGTATTAAAAGCCATTAGAGTTTTGTTAGAGTATGGTATTCATATTGTTACTAGGATATTGTTAGTCCAAGTGTGGTTGAGAGTCCTAATTCATATGCTCCTAATGTTTATGTTGAGTCAAATTTTTATGGTGAGTCTGCTGCCATTAAAAGTTTGTCAAGTGAAGTATATGTTGAGTTATTGGTCTAGGCATGCATTGGTGAGAGCCCCCCTATGATTTTCAAACAAGCACTTTTAAGTGGTGTACTTTTTGTTTATTAGTTGACAAGTTGATGGTGCTAGTAATGCATAGGATAGATTGTTGTTGTTGCAAGAGGTCAGGTGCATACCACAAAAGAGAAGCAAAAATATAAATGTAAGGCTAGTTGAGACTTAGACTAGCAGGCATCATTTTTATTATGGCTCAATTGTAATATGTATGAGTTAGTTTAGCAAGAGATCCTTCTTGACTATTTGAGGTAGAGATTGGGAATGATTACTCACTCTCCTTTAAACTAAATCTTCTCCACAAGACAAAAAGGGGGTTGCTTAGATCAAATCAGAGATACCTAAAGTTTTCAACATATGACGAAGCAGTCATTAGAGAAATTATGAGGTCTAAAATGGGCTTCCTAAGGAATATTATAAAATAATAGTAGAAATAATAAAATAAGATTAGATTACATGATCAAATTTTAGATGAAAAATAGAAAAAACTACTTTATCAACTTGTATTTTCAACTTATCTCCCTACGATTTTACCCAAATTTCGAGTAGGAGCACTTTTTGGATGCATAATTTAATTCCTCATCCAAGGAGTACCCATGTTTTTCAATGGACCCTGCTATATGAAAAATGAGAAAAACATGAAAAAATGTGATTTCAATTACACTTTTCATGTATTTCTCATTTTTCGTGCAGTAGGTCCATCAAAAGTATGCAACATGCATACTCCTTGGATGAGGATTTAAATTTTGCATCCGACGAGTTCTCCCACTCGAAATTTGGGTAAAACCGTAGGGAGAAAGTTTAAAAAGTAGTTTATTTATTTATTTATTTATTTTTTTACTTTTTAACTCCAAAAAAGGTGAATCATCCACCATTATTGACATCATCATCTTGGATTCTATTGGCTCTTATAAAGTTGATTTGATAGTACATTTTTGTTTTGAGGCCCATTTTCGACCTTTAAATTTCTCTAATGTGACACGTCCACATGATTAGAAGGATAAGGGGAGATTGTTTGCAAGGGGAGCCTAATATTTTCTTTTCAATTGATGTGAAAGGGAGATATGTACTCTAAGGGGGAGAAGTACATATAAGCAGGAGTAGTAAGAGATGGACACTTTGATTTTATGATTGTGGTTTTTGGTGTTTCCATCAATGTCAAAGTGGGGGTTTTTTAGAATATGTTGTCATTGATGTTAAGCATTGATATGTTGCCATTGATCTCAAGCATTGATATGTTTCCATTGATGAAAATCATTGATGTGTTGCCATTGATGTCAAAGGTGTTGTTTCAATTAGGAGGATGTTGGACAAGTATTGTAAAAAGTGTTGTAATTAGATGATGTTGAAAGAGCTCTTATTGGGTGGCCATGATCATTGGTGTCAAAGGAAGTTTGAAATTCATGTCAAAGGCATTGATAAAGGTGGTTAAGGTCACTAATATTTGAAGCCATTTCTAGTAGTGATCATTGGCTCTTGAAAGTAGCCTAGTTGGATAGAGATCAGACATATATTCAAATGGTATATAGAAGTTTCAAATGGCCTCCTGGATCATAAGTTATTTTCGTTCAAAGATCAGAAGCCGTAAAGTCAAAGGTTGCAGCTAAACTTGGTGGTAAAGTCAAATTGGGCTTAGTTTTGGAATTTTGGCCTAAGTGGGAAGAAAAGTTGGTGGAGGTAAAAAATTAGGCCTTCAACATAGTTGGGAGTCAAGAGCTACTATAAGTGCACATTAAGGAAATCGCTTCGACCCTCGGCCTCCGACTTGTTTTGAAAATTTAATTTTACATTGAAAATTCATTGAAAAATCATGATTCGAGGCACATTTCCAGTCGTACGAGTTGACAACGTGGATGACACATGGAATTATTTTACTAGCTGACATAGGTGATGTGGATGCATAGATTGATACACAATTAGATGATGACATCAACAATTACATGGCATCTATGAGGGTGTGACACGTGGCATGTGTTTTTAGCATTTTCAATTGTCCAAGTGGTCCAAATCCGAGGGACACGTGGCACCATGGAGGAGCCAACATTTGGCACAAATGATGCAAGGTTGATGTCAGCAGGATGATGTGGTAGTTGGGCCAGAAGTCGTGTTTGGTGAAGTTTTTCTGTGTAATTGATTTCCGTAGAAATTCAAAGAAATATCTTCGAACGTAGGGACTCTAGACCAATCAAGCCTCAAGGTAATTGGAGGAAATTCCCCACACACAACAGGTAGTGCAGAATGATCTCCAACCTACCAACTTGTTAGGGCCTAGATTGACTTCAAGCTGAGAAAGGCAGGTCTAGGGTAACATCAAACCACGCTTAACCTGGTAGCTAGCCCTACCAGGTCGGGAGAGGGCTCTCTCCTTGTCAATCTCATGAAAAAACAACAAATGAGGCTTGAGATGACTGATGTAAAGACTAATTTTAGGCTAGGTATATGCTCAGAGGAGTTTGATTGAGTTTTATGTTGGCTTGATGGATCAAATGTGAAAGGCAGTTTTGGGTCCGGGGAATGAACTTAGTCTTGCAGAGATTTCTGTGGGGCGAGGTAGGAAAGTGCTTTAGTACTTCATATTAGGTGTAATGGTGAGTCTTGAGACTGGTGAGGAGTTGGAGAGGGCATGAAAGTGTCATCAGTCCTCTTCAAAAAATAGAAAACATGTAAAGCTAAACAAACCCTAAGGTAGAACACTGCAACATCAATGATTTCCACCTTTATACTTGATTCGTGTAGTTAAGCTGAAAAAGTGACAGATAATGGAACACATAAACACATGATAACTTGAATTATAGAAGGATAAAAAATACTAAATCACCTTGCCACAAGAATCTCACAAAATGCTGCAAACCCTGGTCTATTTCCTTGCCAAACTGTAGAATTGAATGGACAATAATGCTCAAAGCATTCACAAGAGTCCAACCTTTACAAATGACTAAAAAACACATGATGTAGACCTCCAAACAACCTGTGCTATCCATCAGGGGTCGAACCCATGAGAAGAGGGTTGGTTTCAACCATATCTAGACTAGGAACACAAAAATAGGCAGTGGAACAACTTGCCTCTAAAACCTAGGAAACTGATTCATTCAACTCTAAACCACCTACAACTGATGTATCTACCTTATCAAGTCAATTTTTATCATTTTTACATCATATTACATCAATTTACATCATGTAACATCATGAATTTGACCATAAGAGAGAAAAATTCAAACTAGAAGAAAACTAGGCGAAAAACATAGTTTTCGAGGAAAATTGGCACTTTTTCATCCTGTGCGTAGCGCCATTTTTTCTGTGCGTAGTTCTTTTTACAAGCTACGTTTGAAGGCCTTCTCCTTCACCAAACTTTCTCCAAGATGGCTTTTTGGAAAGGTCTATCTGTCTAATTTCTAGGACAAGTGGAATGTTTTCATTTTGTGTCCATTTGCCCCTCCAAAATTTCAATCTCCCAAGACTACTTCCTGTGTGGCCAAAAAGTGGCAAAGAGGGCTTTTTTGGGTGTTTTTGGCCCTTTTGGAGGTCCAAAACTTGTAAAAATTTCCTAGAAATTTTTGAGCATGCATAAATTTTCATAATGAATAAAAAAATGCCAAGTTTTCTTCAAATGGAGGTCCCTATCAAAAGCGAGCACCGGTGGCGCTACGCACCTGTTGGAAAAGCTTGTGTGTAGTGCCATTGATTTTGTGCGTAGCGCTGTTTTACGATCATGTTTTGGAGGCCTTGCCGGTGTCAAAATTGGGTGAAAGATAGCTTGTTGGAAATATTATTGAGTCTACTTTCCAACACAACTCGAATTTTTCAATTTGGATTTCAGTTTCCCTATCAAAAGTCAAATCTCCCAAGACTGATCAAAATGTGAAAAATGAGGCTGTCTAAACGCAGAGTGCTGCTGCAGTCAACTTTTGAAGGTCTTCCTCAACTCCAAATTGAGATCATGATAGCTCATTGGAATTATATTTGTTTCTAGTTATCATTTCACTCATCAAGCAAGTCATTTGGCCAACCAAGCTAGGATAAATGTTTATTTTCCCAAGGTCACTTTAGAGGTGCATCATTTCTCTTGAGGCAACTGTATTTTTGACATTTCTCTAAAACCATGATACCTGTGTAAAAAGTGAAGGAGTTTTTTCTTTCTTGGCCTATTTTTGAAAAAATAATCTCTCAATTTCTCCAAATTCATCTTCTATTTCTCAGAAACATCATTTGAGTAAAACCTACCCCGATGTGTAGAACAAGGGATTTGTCGAAATGAAGGGAAATGAAGGGGATAAAGGGCTTCTAAATTCTTGAGGAAATTTTGGGAAGTAGGGATGGATGTTAGGAAATAGGGGAAAGTGAAATTTCAAATATTGAGTGAGGGGAAGGGGTCCAAAAAGGCTAAACACAGGCCAAGCCTAGAAAATTGTCAAATTGTAGCAAGAAACTAGGGTTTGTGGGAAAATGAGGAATTTGAGGGATATCAGTGATGGGAAGTGTTTAATAAGGTACATTAAGGATAGGGGAAGGTGTATGAGCATCAGGATGCAATCTTTGTTGATAATTTGACCATTCAAGAGAAATTACCTTCAAAACCCTAGGAGAGGGAAATGAGCCTTACCCACGTAGAACTAAAGCACGAACAAGGTGTAAAATGACCCATTGGAACCCGAAATGATGATGAAAACCCTTTGAATGATGGCACACTCAGCTGAATGGTGACATGGACCAACCTTTGGACAATTTTGAAAGGAGTGCAAACAAACCCTATACCTAATACCTAGTGACCAGATTTTACTTAAAAACTCATGGAAATGACAAAATTGGACTTTGACACTCTGAGACCACTTTGTAAGAGAATATTTGATCACTGGAGGAGGGCTGCAAATACTAAAACTAACACAACCTATGTTGAAATTCACGCTAGGGTCAAAATTGGAAAGTTCCAGTCAGGAGTCAGGCACTCGATAGGGAATGCGAAAACTGATAGAGCTCTAACCTCATTCAACCCTTTGACTTGTTCGGAATTTGCCATAGCTCTAGGTCATATGTTAAAAGTGTTATTAGATAGGCGCTCCAATAGTCAGTGGAGTACACTTACATTTGAAGAATTTTTGGCAGCATCATGGACAAATTTAATGCTTTATTTGGTGATTTTCCAAATTTGGTGGTACGCCAAATTTAGAAAAGTTATACTAAAACCTATAAAAAATCCAGAATAGAAAATTTGGATAGTTTAACTCAAGTTTTCTTACAAATACTGGGGAGAAGAGTTAGAATACTTAAATACCACATTCAAAATAATTTACAAAAGTGGTAGATAAGCAAAAAAAAGCATTCATGTAAGAAAAACAGTTGAAGTTAACTAAAAGTTCAAGAACTAAAAATATTAGTCCAAATTCCCTTATAAGCATAATCAAACAACCAAGTTAGTGGTTGTTGGTACAATGAAACACATAATGTTAGTATGCATTAGGGGTTTATTAGGGATTCAATTTGGTGTATGAAAGGTTTTTTAGAAGGAAATAATGAATTGGTGAATGGTGTTTTGGTGTATTCAAAAAACATGCTTTTAGGGTGAAATTAGTAATCATTGAAGGTGATTCAATGGTGAATTATTTAGTAATCAGAGATTGCTGAAGGTGTTTTGGTGGTTGTGGTGTGTATTTAAAGAATAATATTTAATTATATTATGGAGAAGGTGGCCTTCATGATTTGAGTTTGAAAATCGACGAAAGATGAATCAAGGAGGTCAAACAAGTGACAACTTGCAAATTGGGGGTTTGTAGCCCCTTCTAGGAGTGATTGGTAAATAAAGTGGGGGTAGAAATCCCTTTCAGTGGAAGCTGATAAATGAGTAGGGAAAACAATCCCTTTCAGTAGCAGTTGATAAACGATCATGAATATAATTTCCTTCCAATGGAAGATGGTAAACTTGTAAGTGGATGCTTGTGGGGCAGTGATGTAATAAAAAGTTTTAGCTTGTGTTTTCCAAAGTAATAAAAAAAAGATTGATGTCTTTATATATGTTGCACATGTGTATGAAAATGATTATGATGTTATGTTTTGCATGATTGAGTTATGTTGTTGATACATGAGTGGTTTCTAAAGTGATTGAAAAGTGTAATTTATAAATAGTTGTACAATTGATTCACCCCCCCGGCCCCCCCCGCCCCCCCGCCCCCAATAGTGTTTTGGTTTCCATTGTTTCTAACAGTCCCCATCAACTCACTATCCATTTTTCTCTTTTTTTTTTGTGGGGATTTTCATTGCATGTAGTTTCCTTAGATGTGGAAGAATATGAACCTGAATATATTCACTAAGCTTTGATAAGGTAGCAATTGCATTGCATTTCGTGTTGTAGATCCAATCTCAATTATGTTCTTCAGATTATATGGTCCAAGCTAGAAATAGTTTATCTTCTCAATTTTGCCATTTTTCTAATTTTCCAAGAGAGAAGATTAATTTTCCTTCCTTAAATGTGTAACCCCTAAGAGTGTTTCCATGTTTCATGTGCTTCTTCTCTTAGATATAATTTTTCAATATCCTTAACATAAATTTTCCTCATCTAAGTGCTTGAGACATTTTATATTGTACCTTAGGGAATTGGGGATTTTCCATAGGATGATCTCATGTTGTTTGAATTTTAGTCAAAAATGCTTCATGACATGTCTCTTTCTTTCAAGATATCCTATATTCCCACAAGAAATAATTTAATCTATCTACTAATTTTCTCTCTTTAGATAACATATCCTAGTGATTTCCTTCACCAATAACTTATTCATGTTCTCTACATGCCCATTATCTCTCAAGTAGTAGATATTAATCATCACATGCATGAAATTAAATTTTTTCATCAAATAATTGGTCATGTTGGTAGTAAAATGTGCGCCTCCTCATAATGAAATCACTAAAATTGCAAAACATAGACTCAAATATAAATTTAGTTGTTGGCGGTACACTATTGCTTTGGATAAATTTTACTCTTCCCTACAAACTAAATAAATTTACGACCATAATTATATGCTTGGCTTACATCCTCTTGGCTAGTAGAAAGGGACAAATAAAATGAATCTCGTAGTGCTAAAATGTTCACATGTGCATGATGGAGTTGATCACATGAAAGTACCTCACATGTGCTTCATATCTTCACAATATTAAAACAATATTTGAATAGAGCTGAAAACTTAACATATAGAATTTTATAGGTAGTCCTTATCATTTAGAAGTATCCCCATCAATCCTAAAGTGTTATTCCTTAGTAAATACTCCATATTTGATTGTTGGACACATACCCATGAAACTATCCAATCCAATCTCGTACACAACACTTGTGCCAAGATTAAATTTAGCTTACGTATCTAAGCTTCATTGTTCCCTCATCATCCCACATGATGCTTTTCCATTTTCTAGAAATTTTTGTGCATATTGATGATAACCAAGAGTCTACCAACTACACAAGAAATAGGATTGCACCTAAAAGGTTCCCTTCCCCTTATTTGGTAGCTTCTTCATTATCTATAGCAAGATAGGTGACCTAACCCCACAATGAATTATTGACCTTATACTTTAATGCATGACGATCAACATAGAAGTTAAAATTCTTAGAGAGTAAATATTGTTAAGAATTCTATAATCCATATTATTAGCATGCATATTACCTCTCAACCTATGTTAGTGTAGTTCCTTCCTATGGTGGAAATCTTAATAGTAGCATAACAAATAGATGATCCAAAAATTCCCCCCCTCAATATGTAAGGAAAACTACAATGATATTTCTCAAGCTATCCATATGTATGTGGAAATATTGTTCCTATAAAACATGATAGGAAAAGTGCATGAAAATAATTATCCTTTAATGTCTCAAATGCTACATGACACTAGAATGTCCACTGGAAAGGTGACCCTTGAGCAATATTTCTAGTGGGTTGACAATTCTTACTTATATATTGACAAAATTTTGGTAATATCATGTGTGGCCAAGAAAGGACTTCATGTGATGGATTCATCAATGGATTTAGGTCCTTAATGTCTTTAATATATTTTAGTTCCACCAATATTCCATCTCTGGGGATGATGTATCCCAAAATATTACCAAATGTTTTCAAAAATTAAGGCTTATGGATTAAAAGAGACTAATATCTCCCTACATCACTTTGGGATCTCCCTACATCACTTTGGGATTTGTTCAAATTAGATAAATGATTAGACAAACATGGATAGAGTGTCCAATATCCAAATGAAGTCCTAAGAGCTTTTGAATAAGTTCCTTGAAAAATATTCATAGTTATCTTAGAGAAACATGTCTATGAATCCATGAATTCAAAAGAAATCCTATGATATGCATATGGTCCCATTCAATGAAATTTTTTGTGAATGATTGGTCTGTCTTCCTAATGAATTCCTTACTTATATCTTGAGTATCATACATGAATGAATTATTTTATCATATGGATACTATTTCAATGGCCTCTTCTATAAATGTGCATTGCATGGGGATAAGTACATGTAGATGTGCATCTTCCCATTTTTCTTCTTTGTGATCATACTCTTAAGATACCGAGTCACTTTCCTCAAACTAATAGATTATGCCGACATCCGATATTTTTTATATTCCCTCTTGAATTTTAATATGTATTTAGGAATCATTTCATATGGTCCCTAGCTTCCCCATATTACTTTGGAATGAAAATATATCTTTAAATATTAGTGACTAAAAGAAATGCCTATACATTTTCGTTAGAAATATGGATGGCGTCCAGAATTATCTGAACAACTCTAAATTTTCACTCATTGACTGGTTCTAAAATATGAATAACATCTATTGGTTCACATGTCACTAATCAATGTGCTTGTCCACTTCTCTTCGTTGAATGTGATGGAAACAATTTTTTCCTTTCTGTGGTTGTGGATGAATCGTCTGAGGTCATGTTTTCCTCTACGATTCAAGTGTCAAATTCTATTCTAAATATTTTTGAAATTATATTCAATCCTAGTCCTATATCTTTCTTTCCTATCCACAACACTAAATTTATGTCAACCTATGTATATGTTTTGCCCAATGCATGGAATATTACTTCCTTTGAATCCATCCACTTTTAATTCCTTAATACTTAATATCCAACAACGTAAATAGATAGGAAAATGAATTTGCCATCGTAGCCACAATACTTTTCTCTTGACATCTTCTTGAACATGTAAACAGATAAATTTTTCATTTGATTTGAAGATACCAAAAAACTATATCGATGAAAAGGTGCCAACCATTATTGGAATTTTGAGTATCCCAAGTTGTTCAGGAAAAAATGAATTTTTTCCTTAGGAGATAGGTGTTCTAATAACTCTTTCAATTGTCTGAGCTATTTTATCAAATATTTCAATCTTTAGATGTTGTTATCTTCTTGAATAATTGTAACTTATCAAATGGACAACCAAAGTGTCCATCAAATAATACACTCACCTTTTCCTTTAAAACTAAAATTATGTACAAACATATAACCATAGTAAAATTCATAGTTTTCAAAATCCCATTCTTCCATAACCTTTTTCAATTATTCACTCAAAGATGTATTTAGCATGAATAAAGTTGGATTCACACTTATACTCAGAAGGGGGAGGGTGGATATGCGTGAATCAATATGAGACAGATTTTCACTTATTTAAACATTCATGAATCATAAACAAAAAATCCCCTCTACTACAAGATTTGTAGGAACCAACTTATAGGAAACAACAACCCCCTTTGTTGTAAATATTTTTAGGCACCAATGTACTTCACGGAATCTACTTGTTACTTTTTCCTTCACCAGGTTCGTTAGCTATGTCTGCCTTCACTACGTTTGCTTGCTACTTCTACATTCACCAGGGCTTCTTGTTTCTTCTGTCTTCACCTAATTTTCTTGATGATTCTAACTTTATGAGGTATAATCTTATTTTTACTTCAAAAAGTTTTCTTTCTGCTTCTACCTTCACAATGTCTAATTGTTTCTCCTAACTTCACTAGGTCTGCTTCTCCCAAAACTTGTTGTTTTTTACCTCTTCACAAGATAAAAATTGTACAATATGCCACATATCCAATTTTAAAAATATGATTATGAAATTTTCACTTGAGGCAATTTTGTATGTCTTCTTATATCTATGAAATTTTCACAGTTTGAAAAGTCTCGGAAAATAAGTTATAGCAAAAATGACAAATTTGCCTATTTGAAGTAGATTTTAGGAACATTCGGGAATCCTAACTTCCACAAGGCATATATCTAACATTATAGAAAATAAAAGTGGAAAAATTATGTAATATGTACCTAGAGATATATTCTCCATCTCTTCAATATTTCGCAATATGAAACATCTCAAAAAGAAAGTTATAGTGAAAATGCCGAGATGACGTGTTTGAAGCAAATTTAAGGAACATTCAGGAAGCCTAACTTCCTCAGAGAATATATCTTAAATTACAAAGAAAAAAAGTATATAATTTAGGTATAAAATCATATCCCCTCTATCTCCTCCAAATTTCATGTTCTGAAACATTGCATAAGAAACGTTATAGCCAAAATGTCAAACTAGCACATTTGAAACATATTTCTTGAGCATTCAGGAACCCTAACTACCTTACAACATATATTTGATATTACAATGAAAAAAAATCTAAAATTTATAGAAAAGGTACACGATGATATTCCCTTTATCTTCCCTAATTTTTATGGTCTGAAACATCCCAAAATAAAATTTGAAGGAAAAATTCCAAGCTAACCTACTTGAAACATATTTCAGGAGGATTGAGGAACCCTAACTTCCTCCAAGCATATCTTTGAAATTATAACGAAATAGAGCCTAAAATTTCTACCACAAGTAAATTACTATCTTATATCTAACTCCATTTATTTTCATGATGTGAAGCATCCCATAAGAAAATTTATAGCACATTCACTCTATATCACATTTTTTCTCCACCTTTAAGACCCCAACAATATTCCCCAACCTTTATTGTGCACCGCATATCTCTTTTTTCTCATATGGTCTTCAAATTCACTCATATATCCTTTATTTATATTTTTCTAAGTTCACTTATGGGGCTAACTGGTAAAATTGTCTAAGATGACCTATACTGTCTAGTTTGACCGACTTGATATAATCTTACATATCTCCTCATTTCTATGGAGTTAGAGGGAGTACCATATGTCGTTGGAAATGTATTGTAATAATATTTTCAACCATATATCCTATGCTCCCATTTGAGTTAGGTATTTATAGTAAAAATCCTTTCAAATATGGGGTATATAAACTGTGCATCAAGAAAATTTTGGTATCTAAACAATATTTCCAACAATCTTCATCTTGCAATCTATATCTTGGACATATGTGGTTTCCACCTGTCCTTGACATTAATGAAAAAAAATGATATTCCCATAAATTTGACATTGTTAGTCTCCCCCTAAGTTCAGCATTGATGACAAAATAATACTCAATGAACCACACTAGTTGGTTCGAAACGGGTCGACAAATGTCTTTTTCATGTGATTTACGCCGAAGCTCTTCTTATAACTATGATGGATCACAGAAGCCTCAATTCTACGAATAATTCCAATGTCATCTTGGTTTTTGTCAATGTCCCTTTTCATCCTATAGATATTATTGATTTCTTCCCTTGGCATGCCATACACATATCCCTCATTTGTTGCATAGGTATCTTGCTCATAGATTTCATATTTGTTCATCACTTGAGTTTTAACTTTATCAAAGTGATTCATACACTCTTGGCCTATTTCATTGTGCATTCATCTTTAGAATATGTATTTTTAACGATGTCTCAAAATTATCCTTTTTATTTAAAATACATATGTTTAACATCACTATAAAATAATTCATCTTTAGACACATTTATTATGAGCCCTCACCTCATGGGTTGTGTCTTGTCATGACAAACGTACCATTGTTCTTACATATATCCTCTCCCACCTTGATCATCATGTAATCCTTACCATTAATGAAAGTTTATTTGATATTTAGCATTTATGTGTCTCATGATTATAAGGGCCATAATGCATAAAATTTTAATAACTAGAAAACATATTGATGCAACTATGATGTGCGCTCTCATGCACCACAACTATAATATTTGGATTCTTTCTTACTTCCTAGAAGACTCACAAAAGAGATGCATCCATAGACACTCAAGACATTGGCATATGTGGATAGTGTCCCTTATTGTGTTTACACTACTACAAAATTCTAACTAACTTATCCCAACATTGTGTTTGGTTCTCCAAACCTCTTCTAATTTTTATAGTTTTCAAGAAAATTAATTACCCATGTTGAATGGTTTTACATGTCCTATAGTAATTATATTTTTTAGCTTCCTTGAATTGAATTATATCCACCCTTCATCTAATCTTAATTTGTACCCTTTTTCCTATCAATCGCCCATCTAATTTTAATTTGTACCTTTTTTCTTCTCACATGGTTGGTTATTATGGAAGATAGATTTTGCAAACCTTTTCACTTATTATTTCAATTACTCATTCTTTAAATTTATTTCACCCTTCTAACTATAATATATACCAGTTGGTGTGATGTGGATTTGTCCTTGCATCTCAATGAAAATGGCAATGTTAAATGATTATATATACAATTTGGGTTATGTGATTTATACATTGATACAAATGCTAAAATGCAATCATAATAAAAACTAAAAGCTAGCTAGTGTTTTCATGTTTCTAAACTTAGAAAAGAAGTTGGTTTAATAGTTATTTGACTCACGAGTAATGCTTCATTATAAACTCTCCAAGTTTCTTCTTGATCTCCTTCAACTATGTGAAAGTGAGAGGATCAAGGAAAATTTCAGGTCTAATTCTAAATTTCACCCATGGGGTAAGTTTCCATGCTTTTTCCCAAAACGATATTCACCAATTTCTAAAATTTATTTGAACAAATTCTATAGGATAAAATCATTTTACCTTAAAAAAGTCCAAAAATTTATTGAAATTATATAAAATCCTTAGATATTTGAATATTTTTTTTAAAATTAATGCCAAATATTTTGCAGTTTGCATATTAAGGATTAATAAGATTCCCCAAGGTTTCTACACTCTAAGGTGATTTTCTATCCTTAAAATTTTCCTTGTTGAAGTTAACATTTTAGATGTCTCCATAAACATCTAAAATATGAAATCCTCCCAATTAAGGAATTTGGTTTTAGATCCATTCAAAAATTTTACTATGTTATAGTTTCATTGATTTATGGGGATATCGGTGGCCACACACATGTTCCATTGACTCAAAGGATCTCCATCTTCTTGGCAGTTTTTCTATGATTTTTAGGTCCCAATTTTTTGGGGCTATTTTGAGACCATACACAAAATTCTTTGGCCATACAATGGATCATGGTTTCCATAACATATCTTGTACAAAACCAAAATTCATAATCCTCAAACAGATATTTCCAACAAGCTATTATTCTTAGGTGGACAGATCTCATTCTGCGGATAGAACAAGATCTCCCTAGGTTTGGAAACCAAGCCTAGAAACAAACAAACAAATAAATGTAAACATTCCATAGTTTATGACTGAATCACATATATAATAGGATGCAAAGGCTCATATTTTTTCACGAAATGCTCGTTGATGATCCTCGCTATTGTCCTTTGTAGCTTCCAACCTTTCTCCCTTGATGCTCCAAGAGGAGACTTGCAAAGACAAAACCAAACAAGAGATAAAAGCATAACATATATCAAATATTCAATCATAAACCATGTAAGAGACCAAGGAGGCTTACAATAAAAATGATAACACATGCATATGGGAAAGAAATAAATATTTGTATTAATGATAAAGAGCAAGAGATTTACAACCAAGTTCCTTGATGTTGAAGTCTCCTTCAATGATCCTCAACCCAATCCTTTGAAATGAAAAGAACTCCAATGGAAATTTGAGTAGCATGTAGGTAAGTTCAAAGGTATGAAATGGAAACCCAAATCCCTTTGAAGGCATTGTACTTATAGGAAGGAGTGGAAGTTGAGAAATCCATGAAGGGAGGAGAGAGGTCCACAATGAGTGGGATGTACCCACTATACGAGGAAGGAGGCCTAGGATATGGGGAGCTCAAGCTCAATCTCAACCAATTTAGATTAGATACCAACTTGGAGGCTTCTAGAAAAGGAAGCTTCATTTAATTTTTATTTTTACTCAAGTAAGAATATCATTGCAATTATAAAAAAGGAAAATTTCAATGACATCATGGATCATTAGTTATTCAAGGTGCAACCATTGTCGGTTGTGAGCTAAGGACCCGTGATGATATCCAAAATTTTGGGTTGTTAAGTATTTAACCCATGATTCTTATACTTGATGACAAGTACTTCTTCCATATTTCAAGAGGATTTATGGCCATAGTTCCTCATATCGCGAAACACCGAGGTTTGGCATCATTTGCATAAGAGTGACAATTGATGTGTAATAGAATGACCCCTAAGGTACACATTTATAATTGGTATGATGGCTTAAGTGCTTTAACATGCAAATGAAAGATTAAGGAATCATTGTTCTGAGACCTACAAATAAAAAATCAAAGGGATTATAGTATAATATCATTATCATAACTAAGATAAGCATTCCCATACTCAGAGTAGAAGAATCTCAAAGAATAAGTATGAAAATGTACAAAGATCCGATGTCAATAATAGGCTCAGTATGAACATAGCCATCTAATATGGATCCATTTTACAATCATGAATATTTAAAACTACATGCAACTTGTATATATAGAAAAGATCCAAGGTCTTCATATTTTATCAATCCATTTGAATTACGATTCTGACTATGTGAATGAATGTCTTGAAGTCGAACATGGTAGAGACCATTTGATTACTGACCTGTTATCACCCAAAAAATGATCACCTAGCCATTTCTTACTAGGTTGATTGAAATACACCATGTAGGATTACTTTTACCATGGTAAAACCCACTTTCACCATAGTAAATAATTTAGTAAACCATTTTTCCTAATTATTTCTCATTTAAATTCAAAAAACCCATGAGAATAATTGAATAATTTATTATTTATTTAATTTTCTCTAGAAATCATTATTGGATAATTATTTCTTAATTAATTTTGACATAACCACCTTGGAACAATTAAATAAATCACTATTTATTAATTATTATTCCTTATTTATTCCATATTTTCCTTATGAGATAATTATTAAACCACTATTTAATAATTATTTGTTTCTTAATTCTCACACAGTGATTAATAAATCATTTTTATTTGTTAATTACTTCAACCACCTTTTAAATAAATATATTTGACCATTTTGAATATCTTTACTCTTTCAAAAAATATAATAAAGTATTCTCAATGGTTATATTTTGATTTAGTTAATAATAGTTTATTATTTTCTAATTCATAATTTGGCTCAATACTTTGTTATAAATAGAGGGTTTCTATTCATTCTTCACCATGACCATTTTCATCATCACCACTATCGTCTCATTACATTTCATATCCCACTTGAGTTCAAGCCATATTTTTGTTTTCTACCCATTGCAAGTTGAGAGTGAAGCACGTAGGTAAAGCACAAGGACAAGAGAAGGACCCATCCCACAGAGGGGGAATTACAGGCCCATGGTGTAATTCCTCTTCACCAAGTATTTAATAAAATTATTATTTGATTAAGTCCTCCATTGGGTTATTGCAATTTAATTTCTTGTTTGTATATGTTTTGGTTTGCAAGATTTGTTGTGTTGTGGGGTTTTTATTTATTTTTTATTGCAGAGCTTAAGCATAGGCAACCATCTTCTATTATTAGGGTCACTAGTCAACAATGACTTAAGTGAAGCATTTTTGGTACACATGCTAATAATTTTCATACTAAAAAATGACGACTCCACTATGGTAGTAATTCAGAACTTTGGTGTTCATCGGTTAAACTATTTTCAATGTTTCTTCAAAATTTTCATTCCTCTCAATTTCTACTTTTCTATTTCTTCTATTTTCTGGAAAAAATTCGTTTCTATTGGGGTTTCGCATATTTCTACAGGTCACAAGTACCAGCCGAGCAGGAGACGACACAATCTAGGTCAAATCTTCTGAGTGAGAGAAGCAGGAACAAAACACACTTTTTTGCCCCTTAAATATGCCCATCCCACTATTCAGGTCGATTTTTGCACTCTGCAATGTTTCAGATTTTTTTCTTCAGATTTTCCAATTTTGGTCAAGAATATTGTGTGTGTGTCGGTAAGGGTTTCTATTATTTCTTGAGTCATCCCTAGGCCTATATCCACTTAATAGTTTCTCATCGAGGAAGGAAAAACCCCCTATGGTTTATAGTACACCTCCATAATTTAGGAAAATAATTGCTGAGTTAAGGAGTCTAGTGTGCAACATTTTCAACCATTATTTTCGGTGTTTTTTTCATTGCTTTGTAGTCATTTAGATAGGTTTTTAAAACACTTTATTCCCTTTAAATATTATGTTGTTTCCACCCTTAGGATCCCCTTCTGTATCCTTTTTCTTGTAGCTTCTTGTCTGTCTTTTTGTAGCATTTTCAACTCTGCTTTTGTTGGTTTTATACTCCATTTTCAACAAAATTTTACCCTTAGATGCAAGTCCCTTATACATTAGATATTTTGTCCATTTTGTGTGTCTTTGAGTTTCTTGTTTACCATCATTTGTTCTGCTCGATAACCTTTTTGGATGGAGGGATTTATGCTTGAGTATGTTGTTTATTTAATGTCCATTTTTTGTATTGTTTACAGTTTATGCACTTTATTTTTAGCAACATTGGAAACATTAAAACATGCTTGCTTAACTCGTACACTTAACACATTTGTCACACATGCACACTCTAAGTTAACATGAGGTTGGTTAACACTGCTAGTACAATACTTGAAACAATCCACCTTAATAACTTAACTCACATATATTAAGCCCACTTGGGCACCGAGGCCAAAACAATATTTTTAGTTAGGTGTAGGATTAGTGGGATAACCTTCCTATAACACCCACTGATCACTTAAATTGATACATAGTAAGTTGACATACTAGGGAGATTAAAATCCTTCACCATCCCATAGTCCAAAGAGAGAGTGCATCATAAAACTGATTCAAAGGGGTTTAGGCTAGATCATGGGTGAGCAGTTCTCCTCGAGGCTACCCAACTTGTGGTAGGGAATTTTGTGTCGTGGTTGATGACCAAGAAGCTCAAGACTTGACCGTCCCCATGGGACTAAGGTAACCTTAGTGGAACACATTAGGAAAAAAACCTTATAGGACTGACTGTGGGAAAGTGGTTGGTCTTCTACCTCACCTTTCTCTAGACAACTCTACTTGCAGGGATTAGATTTCATCAATTAAGAAGTCTCTTAGAAGGTGTTGTAGTGGCTACAACCACCATCCAAAATTTTGGCCTACACCTAATTTCGGAGCCTCTCTTGGGAGTTTCGCTTGATGACTGCACATCCTCAGGTTCACTTTGTGAGCCCTTGGGAGTCTTTGCATTCGCGTTGCTTATTCATTTCACCCAAGTTTCTGCATGTTGGTATCTAAGTTATGCTTGTGACCATGTTTTGGTTATGCTCAAAGTCTTCGCTTCATGTGTACTTGTTGTGTTCACTATGAAAGAATATTTCACACTCACACACAAAGTCACATTCACTGTCGCTCAAGCATTGTCACAGTTAATCAATGGTCAGTCATGAGAGTCGCGCTTGTCACTTGCACCATCGGTCAGTCACGAGAATCGTGCTTGTTGCTTTCACCATCAGTCAGTCATGTTGAATTTGTGTGTCTAGATGTTTTGAGTCTCTTCATCGTCGAGTCATATGAGTGTGTGTTTGCATGATTACCTATGCATATTTCGATCATTCACACACTTAGTCATTTTGCTGAAGTTCTGACGACCAGACTCCCCTTTGATAGCCGAACCATCACCTTGTCATCAACTCGATTGACTGTCACCCAGAATAGCACAGAAGCATCAAGTAAGTCTTTCCAAGCTGCGTTGATCACAAGCAATCCAATCAACTTTCACGATGATCACCTGGATAGTCAGACCCGACAGCCATCCCGGGACTGACTCCCCTAAAAAGTTGCGCGGAGGCTACTAACCTTGCCCTCTCTGCTGACTGAGGAAATTGGACAGAAAGGTTAGATAGACACCAAGTTCCTATCCTTGTCTCCCCATAAAATTGCATAGTTTTCCTAGTCAGTCCTCTCGGCAGTTGACCGGCTACCCATCCAGGAAACTGTGTAGTTTTCATGAGCATGCCTTCTGCTAGATAGTAATCCGCTCAACTTAGAAACTATGTAGAGATGATCAACATGCTAGCGTATCAGCCTCAGTGTAGTTTTCCTCACCAACAGCTCCAAGCAGTAGACTGCTAGTTCCCTCCAAGAATTGAGCAATTTCTACTGCTAATCACCCAATAGTTGACTGCCGGTTCCCCTTAGGACTTGCACATCTTCTGCTACCAATGACCCAGCAACAAATTCTAGTTCCCTCTGGGAATTGCACAATTTTGACTGCTAGACTCCCGACCAGTTCCTCCCCAAAACTGCACAATTTTTTCCTGCCGATCCTCTTTGCAACACAACTTATTCCTCCAGAAAATTGCACAAATTTATGCCTTCGAGCCCCTGCTGCCTGCTCGTTCTAGAAACTGAGTAGATTTTGCCTACCTACTGTCGACTTGGATTTACCATCTTCATCACTCAATGACTCTTGCGCAATTTTCATCAGCAGTGCCTGGAGCCGTCATCCTACTTCACAACCTTCTTGTCTCTTCTGGTCGCCTGCATCCGAAATGATCATGTGTCATGGTATACTAGGAGGTTTTTGGATTTGATGTTGTCTTGTCAAGAGCGACTATAGGAACAGGTACACTAAAAAACATGGCATGAAAACGAGAGGGATGAACGAAAGGAGCACATATAGAAGCATGTTCACCAATGGACGAACAAACAGTGCATGTGAAGGGATGTGATCACGAATGGATAATCATGCAAGGATGTGTTTGTGGATGGACGAACGAGAAAATATACAAGATGTTCTCATAGACGGACGAACAGGCAAACATGCACCTTTTGCGAATAGATGAGCCTGTCAAGACTTCCAACATGCAAGCAACGTGCCAAAGCATCATCAAGCGAACCAAAGACCATCGAAGACTCTGCGCACTTTGCCATGCAGAGGTGAAGCTGTGCTACACCATGAAGATATCCATCACCTAGCAACACTGTAGCTCGACATGCACTCTAGCAGTAGCATGAATGTACTAGCATTGGCATGTCGAGTCATGTCATGAGTCATGTCGCCCACATCTCTACTATGGGCTATGTTGTCAATCAATGTAATGTAACGTGGAACTACAAGAGACCCACTTGTTGTACTAAGAGTAATGTAAAATTCAAAGAGTCATGAGGGTAGTCAAACAACCACAAGGGTCAGTTTCACCCTTGGCTATAAATACCCCCTCATTTGTACATGCAAAAGACTTTTTCACCTCATCTCCTCCCACATAGCCAAGAGAGTCTGTAATATTTTCTTTGAGCAGTAAGTAGTGGCTCTAATGCCCTGCTCACGGGGTTAGTGGTGTATGGTGTAACAATGTGTCTTGGAACTTTCACTTAATTAAGAAACCTGCTAACATGCCAACCCGTTTTCACACATGTATTGTAACTATTGTAAGTCTAATCTTGAACACTTGTAATGCATGTTGCTTTAACCTGTGTTGAAAATTTGAACTATTTTACTTGTTATAATACATAATATGTTAACGGAAATGTGTTGTATATTTTTCTAACGCTCTCTCGCCCATGGTGGCTATCTCCCCAGACATCAGACATACCTTTCACATAAATCTTGTTGTAACAACCATTGCACTCGTTCAGACTCATCCGTTGAGTGTTGTACGTGTTAGCTTACCTCGTGTGTTGTGATTGCTGCATCCATGTGGAATGCTCCTTCAGAAGCTGTGCACTTCCTATTGTGTTGTATGTTCCTAGCTGAGTTGGGACTTCATCCCAACCAACTTGGGACTCACGCTCACCCTCTCCCTTTACAGTGAAAGAACCATTGAAACAAGTACACTAGTGTCCACTAGGCACGTGAACCTCACTTCTCGAAGGCAAAGTAAACCACTCTCCTGTGATGACAAGCAAGAGTTGAGGAAAATCCTTAAGATAATGGCAACCGGGCCATCATACTAGATGGGACTCCCACACCAAATGATGTGAGGTCTAGTTGGGACTTCCTACCAAGGTGATCCCCTGAATGTTGGCGGGTCTAACACCATCAACATAAGGCCATCTAAAATAGTAGAATGAGGACTTGTTTGAGGATTTAGATAACCTTTAGGCTAGAGGTCATTTTTTCTTTGATAGGACATGTTTTCTTGAATTAGAGTAGCATATAATTATAGTTAGTTCGCACTTGGCACCACTGCACTAGGTGTTTGCTTGCTATTTGTTACTCTTTTCTCCTATCATCACCCTTTATTCTATTAAGTCGTCTTTGTCTTGACACCATTACGCCCCTAGATTCTTGTCATGGAGACTTCATGGCCTTCACCCCCGCTTCCTTTATGACATATTACTCCCTCTTATCGAGTTCGAACCCATCCTTCTAGTCCTCCATTGATTCCTAGTTTCTTGTAGTTCTTCCTCTGATTCTACATCTTTCCATCCTCACTTTGCCACCATGTTAGGCACTAATGTGGGTAGCAGAAACCTAGGTGGTAACCAAGGTCTTAAACAAGGTAACCCTATAGGAAGAACCTTTGCAAGTGGCCACTAATCCTCCCTTGCTTCCCTATATGGATGGCCTGAGCCTCCCCGATTTAAACTAGCTTATCAATGATACCTTTCTCCATATCAAAATTGGCCTCCCATGCTCACCAAGATTCCTTCCAACATTCCCAAGTTTGAAGGTAATCCTGGAGAAGACCCCACCAATCATGTTCGCTCTTTTCACATGTGGTGTTCATCAAATTCCATTACCGAAGATTCCATTCGTTTTCATCTCTTTATAATGCACCCTAACTGGAGCTAATGCCAAATGGTATGTGGACCAACCACATGCCTCTCATTCTACCTTTGCGATTCTCACCAAAGATTTTCTTTAATATTTCTAGTTACCTTTCCGATACGACACAAGTACCAAACTATTGACCTCTTTTCATCACATTTCTCCCACCCACCTTTTTGACTATGTGGACCAACCACATGCCTCTCATTATACCTTTGTGATTCTCACTAAAGATTTTATTTCATATTTCTAGTTACCTCTCTGATACGACACAAGTACCGAACTATTGACCTCTTTTCATCAAATTTCTCCCACCTACCTTTCTGACCATTTACACTAATGGAAAATAAAGGAGGAGACCATGTAGAGCCCCTAAATTTGAAGACCACCTCTATATGGATTGGTTTTTAATAACTCTTTTGGCCCCCATAGATAAGAATGTCACCTCTCACTTCCCTCAGTGTTGGCACGGGATCCCCCAAGGGCAGTTTTGGGGCTTAGAGCCCATATTTTGGTCCAACTTTTTAATTCCAATGTAAAGACTCCGCATTTTGTGGGCACGGAGCACGTAGTTATTAATGAGTCATAGGGTTGTTCACCCTTATTTTGATAATGTAATGTTGGTTGTAGTAGACCTACCCATGGTCCACAGACCATGGAATTGTATAAATAGATCTAAGCTCTAAGTAGTTAGAGACACATGATGTCTAAGCAATGAAGATGTATGCAAGATAGCTCTGAAGTGTAAGTCTTAGTTTTTGCTTGTAGTGTAGGTAGAGGCTCTGCAACTAAGTGCGCAGAGGCCTAGAAGTCCGTAGCTGAGTGCGCAGACCCCTGCAACTGAGTGCACAGGGAAAGTCAAGTCTGTAATTATCTCGAAGTATTAATAAAGAGAAGTATTCTATCATTTATGTGTCTTTATTTCCTATTTATGCATCTTTTATATTGAGTATGAATTTCACTTCTAATGCTTATGTGATGTGTGAATGTGTATAACTGTATTGGTTAAGTGAATGCAAGTAAGAACATTTGTTTATGTGAAGCAAACTGAGATCTGATAATAAGATAAGTAAGATACTAGCCTAGTTTGGGAAATAGCATAGTCTGCTACCCTAGCAGCACGAAAGGACTTCAGCCCCTAGTTAGGGTTGCATGAAAGCTGATTGTGACACTTCGCGAAGGTACTGAAGGGTAGAGAAGAGAGAAAAGCAACCAACACAAAGGCAGGTATAGTTGGAATAAACTGACATCACAACCATCTCAAGGGTGTGGAAACTTGGTTCCAACATCCCCCCATACTTCTTTGGGTGAGACTTCTGTCCGCGTTCCACGGGTTGATGCTGAAAGGGCTAGTAGTGTAGGGATTTGTTTGGCTAACTAACATTGAACTTGGGTCAGGCCCCTTGAAGCCAACAAATGGTTCTGTTGCCGGGACCGAAATCTGCATAAGAGATGTGCGATGTCGTATCATTAGAATCCAACTAAGAAAGAAATCGAAGGTTGGTTGGACAAAATAATTCACGAGTTCATGGCACAGGAAAATAGAAACTCGTGACTGTCAAAAGAACAGTGGTTAGACAACTACCTATATACGGAGATCCACGAGATCTTTTTCACCTCCTTTCCTATGGAGCTATATGAGTGGATCACGAAGCTAGCAGACAACCAAGGGAGGTGGAAACTTGATGGTCCTGTTGTGTGGACCCCAGAGCTAGTGCGAAGGTTGGAAGCATTAGAGGATAAGATCATGCGCACTATTGATCATTGGCTCAATTGCATTATAGGAGGATTTGTTACTGAGTTCATGGTTGACACCTCAGTCAGCTATAGTGAGACAAAGCGACGCTTTCTCAAAGGATTGCAAGGTAAGTACGTAAAATCTTTGAATACTTGGATTAAAATGCTGTTGTGTGAAAGGCGGGTTATGCAATTGTGATGCAGGAAAGTGTTCCCTCTATGGACAGAGGCAAACCCTCTAGCCCTAGGGTGGGTCTAGTCATAGCAAGGACAGACCAACAATAGATTTCCTTAAACAGTCATAGTTGGAGGCCTACCTCAACCAGGGGTCGATGAAGTTCCGTTGTGCTGCTCCAGCTTTCGCTTCCTTCTCCTTAATGAGTGATCAACCTGAAACAATGCAAAGAAAATACAACAAAGCACATAACCGGAAAAAAAAATGATCTATTTACTCAAAAAGTCAAGAAGTCATGAGCTATCAAGTAAATTACATACAAGACATAGGAAAATATCATTGATTGTATTAATAATGAAATAAGAGCAAGCTTACAACCAAATTCTTGACATCGCAAGCCTTCTCAGAGGGTCCAACTAGTGTATTTCTCAAACATTCACTATTTGAAGATGGATCTCCCAACATACAAAATCTCTCTCTCACTCATAAGTTTTAACACAAAGTTAAGGGCACTTCACAATCTTCCACAAGCTATCAACAATCCCACACTTGTCATGCCCACACCAGCTATCTATCAAACTCAAAAGCACTAACAACACTGCTCAAACTAAGAAATTACCAACTAGATGATCATATCAAAGGTGAGTGTTTAAATAGGAGAAGGAGTCTCCATGAAAGGTGGAAGAGAGAATTCATCCTCAAGGAAGGTAGCACAAATGATGAAACTACCATACCAGAGAAGGAATGGTGACCCAAACTATGCCAAAAACTAGGTCTGGAGACATTTAGAAGGCCGACTGTTGGAACAAATTTGCCCAATCTGGATCATCACGAGTTTATAACTAAGCTTTAGCACTGACATCGCTAGTAGGTAATGTAGCTAGTCAGATTTTCGCTAAAGATAGCAGATAGCCTCGCGCCGGAGCATGAAATTGGATCATTGCGGGAAGCAGATGTACTTTCACGCTGGAAGCACGGCTGGACTATTTATGACCATTGTCCATCGCTTATATTAAGTCCATTCTCGTGATGAGGTAGAAAACTTAGGAAAAGTGGGTCAATTGGCAACATAAGAGAGAATTTGTTCAGTATGAGCATGTTTTACTTGGACACATGACACAGTAGAAGGACTGGGGTGAAGGCAGTGACAAATAACTGTGTAACAGATGCCCCCTAAAGTATGAAGCCCGAGAGAGTGGGAGGGGTGAAATTCTTTACGAAACTGACTGAGCTGGAACACCATCTGGAAGAACCTGTAGGTGGAAGTACAACTGATATCTTTGATAGTGAAATACATGTAGTCTAGGCATGGGCGCAACCATCCAAAAGACATACAAACTAGGTCTATGGTGTGGACGCAGCCATCCAGCTAGTAAGACCATATATAATGACAAAGGTATGGTCGCAGCCATCCATGAAGACTCAGATATGGTCGCAGCCATCCATCAATGAGTCATGTAATTAGGAACCAATCCATGCAGCCCGAACATGTGTAATTTGAGTTTGGGGTCTTGAAACCCAACCGACCATAGTACAAATTCTAGCATGCGAATAGAGGTCGAGCATGATAGAAAGTCGCTTGATTACCGATTGATGATGAAAACCATTAACAAGTGCGAGAGAAACCACCAATAATGCCAATGGCTCTCAAGGTACTGTCTAGTACAATCCACAAAGTGTGAAGAATACGCTGAAGTCGAACACTCGTGGAATCACCCAATCGATGAACAATGATGAAAGTCGATCATCAGGCACGAAGAACTTGCCATTGAGGCATGCAAGCTCCAAGGTACCAATGGGGATCTCTAGATCAGTCTCCTGGATAATGAGCTGACGTCGACAAGAGACAATCCGTCGAAGGAGGGCCATAATGTTTCCCCCATCAACGACATGAGATAAGGGACAAGGGGTAGATGGCGAAACAGAGTATCAGAGGAGGAGGTGAGGATGAAAACTGTAGAAGGATTATACTCTTGAACATGTCAGCGACACGACTCTTGAGGGTGGCAGCATTCAGATACCAAGGGATCAGAGGCTTGATGGAGACAGCATGGATCAAATTGAATGAGGCTAAATGGCAACCCAAATTTGTGGAAGGAAAAATGACGATGTATGGATATCCAAACCCGACAAGAAGCAAAAGTGTTGATGTTCAAGAGTGACTAGTTGCCATAGACAATCAATGATGATTTCCAAATTTTCCCCCACCATTGCTGGCAAGTACCCCAATTATTTTTGAAAACAAGCTTGAAGGGGATAGCATGTGCTTGTAATATAAGTTCGACCTTTGGTCGAATCCAACCTAGTGATAGTTTAATGAGCCCTAGGGAGGAGAAGCTCGAGTCTCGTCATGGCGATGAGTCCAATGCCGTCAAGGTTTAACGAGTCCGACATAGGTGAAACTTAGAGTCTTTTTCATGTTTAGAGAGTTTGAAAAAGACATGGAAAAGAAAACTCCAGGGGGGGTCCTTTTTCGTAGATTTGTGTCCCTCAAGCTTGAAAAATTATAAAACAATACTCGAGAGAACCGCTTGACAATTACGATCAAGAAGTAATTTTCGTGATTAGTGACCTTGACTCGAAAAACTAGAAAAGCGATTGAAATCACGTCATTTCGTAACCAATAACGAGCCCGAAACGACAAAATCTCAACAATATTTTCCCATTTATATGATTGGAAAAGAGCTTAAAGCAGACCGCCTTTCATTTCGTTTAACGAGTCGAAAGGGAAAACTCGGCTATCTTTTCATCTTTTAAGTTAGAAAAGAGCGTTAAAGAAGACTTTATAGATCAAGTGCACACGAAGTACGACATAACTCCACCACCTGTAGTTCTGCACAAAACACGTCAAACATAAAACCCATTCGACATAAATGATTAATATATGCTGAAACACAGTAAAAAACCAAAAACTCCAATTAACCATGCAATGAAAATGGAAAAAACCCACATTCTAAAGTAAATTTTTAATATTTCAAAAAAATTACGATAAAAAGGGTGGGGTATTGATTTGTTTTTACCATTTGCACTGTTTGTTTTACCTTGGAGTGTTTGGAGCACCAACTTGAGCACAATTCTCAAGTTGATTCCGGCCTCATCCTATCCACGGTTCGTCCTGAAACCTTTGCCAAGTAAGTACATTTCTCCCTACGCTTCATTTTAGTAGTTTTGTTATGCAATTTAGCATTAGGTAGGTGAATTTAGATAGATTTTTAAATCCAAGTCCACCTCTCGGTCATCGCAGGAAAGCCACTCGGGTCCGTGATGACCGAGCGTGATTTACACATAGCACCTTCAGATTGTCGCAAGAATATGATGTATTCTCGCGATGATCACGAGAAAAATGAACTGTGGCCTCAGCGTTGTCGCCGCAGTTTTAGAAATAGTTGCGATGACAACATTAAATTGAATTTTTATGTAAATTATGAATTTAAAAGAGTTCTAATTCATTTTTCTTGTCATGGAGGGCATCATGGCATTGGTTTGGCAAGAACGAACTCACGATGTGAATGATGAGGAAGCCTTTGCTGATGCTGGGTGCCGAAATGCTTTACGTGCATGCGGGTTGCTAATATTCTTCCTCACTCTGCACCTTCGGGCCCAACTTGATTTGTTGGAGCTGTTAATTCATGCCTGGAACCCAGTAGACGGAAAATTCATTATCCGGGGTAGAGATATTGAGTTCGATGCTACGGATATATATTTCCTGACCAGATTGTCCTGTTGCGGCGAGAGGCCGATTATAGAAGGCCGATGGACTGGGAGCAAATCATTAGACATGCTGATTGCACGAGTGTGCCCACGGGCATGCAAATCAAAAAGCGGGAAGGTGGCAATTCCGACGGTGGAAGACTTGGTTCTTTGTGCAATTCTATTTATGGTGACGAGGGCAGTGGGCTCCCAAGCCCAACATGAGGCAACAAAGACCCAACTCTGGTTGGCTCTTGAATGCCTCAACCCAGCCATGTTCAACTGGACGGAAACAGTGACGACCAACATGAAGAGACAACTCACCAACTTTTGTCGTGGGGAGACAAATCAATTTGGCTATGGATCCATCTTGATCCCGCTCAGTTGGAGCGGGTGCGGGTGCTTCAGTTGCAGGATATGGACTTGGACAGGCCTAGACCGTGGGAGACTAGGATCACACGGTGGGCACATGTTATGCCATGAGGAGGTGGCGGATGACCAGTGTCATGGGGGACACTATTTCGTGAGTGGCTGGAACGCCAGACGATCTTCATCGAGGACTGGCCATATGCTGGTATGGACTTTCGTGGAGACCCCGACATGCAACTACTTGCTGGTGAGCAGTGGGATGATGGCGGTAAAGCACTTGATCATACTATTTTGTATTTTATCTTTTATGATGTTTTTTTTAGATTTTTTTATGCATATGTCCTAATGATGTACTCTATAGTTTTTGCATATGTGGGACTAGTGAGGCCTCTAGAACTGGCTCCAGAGGGACAGAGGGATCCACAGGTCATTAAAGAGCTAGCCTTGGCTCCCCCAGCTGGCAGTTCCATGGAGACAGTGGCCCAAAATCTTGAGGGCCTAACGGTGGGGATCCCTGATTACATGGGGATCGAGGAGGTCCCCATAGAGTTCCAGATACATACAATAGGGGTGATACCCAGGGTGCATCGACTGTTGAGGTGGGTCGCACGAGCGGTGGTGCGCTATAGGGAGCATAACCCACCACAGTAGACGCCTAGGTTTTATTTCCTGCTGATTTTTTGAGCACCTCCATGCGCCACACAAGATATATTATATATAATAATAATTATATATATATATATTTCTAGCTTCATTATTTTTTTGAAAATGCTTCTATATGTTGTTTTGATTACATGTTACGTAAATGTCTGTCTAATATATGGTTTGCTAATGCATCAATTAACGTGTTTAATCTTATTGGAATGTGTTGATATGTAATAAAATCAAAATTCCTTTCTAACAATTTAACACGTAAATAAAACCTTAAAATCCGATGATCTTTGACGGAATAACGCCCATTAAGCTGGTGGACAACAAGTTGAGAATCTAGGTTCACAACCAATGAATGGATGCTGAGGTTAATAGCCTCGATCCATAATTCAATAACAACACTATATTCGGTAACATTGTTTGTGGTACAACCCAAACAAACCCCTTGAAGGTCTACTAACTCACCGTGAGGATCGTAGATCACCCATGCTGTAGAAGAAAGGTTGCGGGTACTGCAGTAGACACCATCAGCGAAACCAATATAAGGTGTACCGGACATCTGCACAAGAAGAAAAAAGCCACAATAAGTGGCAATTATGCCTACACACCAAGCCAGACATGAAACACACACACAACACACCTGCTGAAAACACACGTATGTACAAATCAGAATGCATGGGGTTCATGCATAATATTTTTCAGATAAAGCCCATTTCGAGGCTTATCGAGAGGGTTCACTTCATAATCAATTAGCTCAAAGGCCCCTTTTTGCAAAAATCACTTTACAATATAAGGCTCATGCCACATAGGATCAAATTTTCCTGCCCCCAGCTTATCATTTGCTTGATCATAAAGTAGGACTAAATCTCCTTCAATGAAAGAACGAGGATGGACAGTATGATCGAAGTGAGTTTTCACTCTCTTCTTCTGTGCTTAAATGGCTAGAGAGGCTAGTTGATGGGTCTCACTTAGTCGCTCTAGATAGAGAAGACGTTCTTCTACCGGAGTAGTGTTGGGGAGTAATTCGACGGCTAATTTCAGAGAAGGGATCTCATACTCAATCAGAAGGGTAGCCTCCAAACTGTAAACCAATTGGAATGGGGTGAACCCGTTGGCATCCTTCATTGGAGTTAGGTAGGCCCATAAGGTGGAGAACAACATCAAATGCCAGTTTAATTTGTGCATGCCAGTGGTGCGTTGAACCATTGTAACTAGAACTTTGTTGACAGCTTCGAATTGGCCATTGGCCTGAGGATAGTATGGTGTTGATCTATCATGCCGCAAGCCCAGCTGGGTTGTTAACTTAGTCATCATATGATTACGGAAGTGTTTACCGTGATCAGTGACGATAGCCTGAAGGACTCCAAGTCGTGAATAATATGATTGAATAAAAATTGCACTGCTGTGTGACCGTCCTCGGATAGTGTAGGCATCGCCTCGGCCCATTTTGTGAAATAATCAATGGCAACGATGATATACCCATGCCCCCCGGCTAAGCGAGGGTTACAGGTCATATAATCAATACCCCATTTGGCAAAAGGGACGACGGTAACGACAGGGTGCAATGGAGCGAGAGGCGTGCAGATCTTCCGTTGGTAGATTTGGCACTCATGACAAGAGCAGATGGCAAGAATGAAATCCTTGAAAATAGAGGGCCAAAAATAACTGGCACGGAGAATCTTCTTAGCAGTAGCATACCCAGACATATGACCACCACAGGGACTAGAATGGCAGTCATTTAGAACTCATTTGGCTTCCTCGAATGTTAAGCATTGGCGGAGAACAGAGTCGGCACCGAGACTGTACAGGGTGTCCCCAATAATGTGATAAGGTTGAGAATGATGGCGAATCCGTCGCTGAGCATCCTTGGACAAATTGGGATGAAAAGAGGATGTTTGAAGATAGACAATAATATCCCCATACCAAGGATCTAGGGTACTAATCAAGAATAGAGTTTCATCCAGAGTATGGTCCTCTAACCGAGAGGGCGTGGTAATAGGTGGTAGAGAGCAAAGCAACTCAGCGAAGACGAGGGACTTCTTGGACTTGGCAGTGGTGAACTCCAAGTCAAATTCTTGAAGGATGACAATCCACTTTGAGTATTTTCCCCCTAGTAACTAACGTGACAAAATGTACGTCATTGGGTTGCAATTAGAAATCATTGTCGTGGTGTGCAATAATATATAATGGCGGAAACGTTGTATGACACAAACAACGGCCAACGCCAACTTCTCAACATAGGCATAGCAAGTTTCCGTATCAAGCAGATTGCGGTTGAGATAATAAATGACATTCTCAGTACCATCATCATTGTCTTGAACTAGAACCATGCCAATGGTGGTATCAGCTGCAGCTAAATAAAGAGTGTAGCCCCGGTGATAATCAGGGGGACGTAACAAAGGAGCGGAAACAAGGAGAGCCTTGAGGTGCTTGAATGACTCTTGTGCAGCGGTATCCCAAAGAAAAAGGGTGTCGCATTTTAATAACCGCGTATAGCCTTTGCCCACTTCGGCATAATTTGGAATGAATCGTCGTAAATTTTTTTCTTTACCTTGAAAACTCTACAATTGATGCAAAGAAGCAAGGGTAGGAAGATTCAGGATGGCTTTGACTTTAAGGGGATCGAGATGGATACCCTCTCGGGAGACGATGAACCCGAGAAGTCTTCTTGACTCAACACAGAAGAAACACTTATGCGGATTAAGCCAGATACGATAGTGTCTGCAACGGAGAAAAATTTCGCGAAGGTGGGTCAGATGGTCTTGGCATTTCGCTGAATGAGCTAGAAGGTCATCCAGGTAAGGTTGCACAATGTGTCGAATATCATGAAATGCGTAAGACATTGCGCATTGGAAGGTGGCACCGACATTTTTTAAACCGAAGGGGAGCTTTTTATAAGCGAAAGTGCCCCACGGACAGATAAAGGCAGTCTTGTGTTGATCTGCAGGCGCAATATTAATCTGGTTATAACCAGAAAAGCTGTCGATGAATGAGTATATTCACTCTTGGCACACTCATCAATGAGCTGGTCAATGAAGGGTGTAGGGTAGTTATTTTTGGGACAAGCCCAATTAATATCACGATAAACAACACACACCCTAATAGTGCCTTGTTTTTTAGTCACAGGGTCAATATTAGAGACCCAATCTGTGAGTGGGATGGGGTAAATAAAACCAGCCTTAAGAAGCTTTTCAACTTCCGCTTTAATGGCTGCAGCCTTTTGGGGGTGCACGGGGCGTAGACGCTACCGAACAGGTTTAGCACCCGGATAGGTAGGTATTTCATGCACCACAATGCTAGGATCAATGCCGAGCATCTCTTCGTAAGACCAAGCAAACACATCACGAAATTCATGAAAAAGACAAGTATAAAGCTGAATCTCCTCTGGAGTACAGGTTACTCCAACATGGATGTGCTCAGTAATCCCTGGTTTAACAGAGATGTCGATTGGCTGAGTTTGCGTAATGTTCCCCATATTCCCTTCAGAAGACACTTGATGGATCTGGATAGGTTTCTGAAGGGGTTGGGAGGGGAAACAAGAAGCAAATTGCTTGAGACAAGTAAGAATTTCCCGATGGGTAGGGAGGAATGAGGAGCGATGGTGATGATCAGACCAAGGGGGTTCCTCAAAAGACATGGTCTCAATAATCACTTCATCAGAAGGAAAAATTTCTTGTAAAGGGTCTGAAAAAGCACCATCTCCAAGCCAAGGGGACTGAACGTACAAGTCGAGAGCTCTACTCGAAGGAGCAAATTCGGAGAATGGAGCCGGTGTAGAAATAATTTCAATGTAGTTGAGCTTGGCAGGACTCAATGACATCTCATCACCCCAAGATTCTATCTGATCAATGGGGGGAAGAATCCAAGGATCAGAGCGAACAGAAATCATATTAATAGGAGTGATGTTGGGAGGTGGGAATGAAAAAACACCCATAAGGGTAGGATCTTTAAAAAGTCTAGCACCCACACTCTCCCATGGAACAGAGGTATGCTCCACGAAAGGTATGTTGCCATCAGAGGAGGAGGAAAAGAAGGACAACTGGTCTACTGTGACAATCTTCCCCTGATGAGGGAAATGAATGACATGAAATAGAGATGAAGCCACAGCTCGCATGGCATATGTCCATCTTCATCCTAACAAGAGGTTATAAGTTAAATTTGCATCAACAACTTCGACCTCCACTTCGACCATCTTCCCCTCCAGAGTAATAGGCAAGCGTTGGAGTATACCATAAGGACGAGACTCTCTCCCATCAAAGGCTTCCAAGGTCATAGGAGACTGGCTCAGAGTCGGAGAACCGATAGCCTTCCAACAAGCAACAAACATTATGCAAGTAGAAGCGCCTTCATCAATGACGGTATGATGAATCGTTTTAGAATTGATGATGAACTGAATAAGGAAGGCAATTTGATGAGGCAGTCTTGGTATATGACTGTCTAGGTCAAAAGTGATCAAATCCGAATCGGCTGGGTCAATGCCACCGATGGATGATAGCAAAGACTTCCTTTGAGAGGGGCAACTTTGGAGAAATTCCAATGCGGACATAGCTAACGAAGCTTGGGCTAAGTCCTCAATGATGCTATAGTGCTGTGCAGCACGAGAATTAGGGTTGTATGAAGATTTCTGGAGTATGCCTTTAGGAGGAGGTCGGATGACCGCTTCAGTGCTAGGTCGCTCAATATGAAGGGGACCAGAACTAGATGGAGGAGCACTAGAGGGGACCTTAGGCTCTTTTCTAGTAGGCAATGGATACTCTTTTGCCCGAGTACTAATGTGGACAGGAATCGTACCAACCATAAATACTTGAGAACCAAAGGGAGAAGAGGATTGAGATGGATTAGCCACCATTTGAGTTTTCTGCGAGGGAAAAGGCTCTTTGAGTACGGCAGGAGTCCCGGGGGTGCCTTTCAACAAACGACTAACTTCAGACCACCTAGGGTAGTCTTTGGTATAGTGATCCTCATCTCAGATAAGGCAAGGTTACTTAGGCTTGAGTTTGGAACCTTCCTCGAGTGGAGGTTTAGGGGATTCCTACTTCGGTTGATCAACCTTATTCTTTCCTTTTCCCTTCTTTTTCCCTTTCGAGGCTTTGTATACCATGGTGGATTGAATGGAATTAACCTCGGAAGTGTTGCTAGAATTAGACATAGCTTGAGAAGTGGTTTCATTCGAAGCGTTCGAATTTTTCTTCCCAGGGTTCGCGAAAGATTTCTTAGAGGGCGCATTGACAGAAACGATAACGCCGTCAACATATGGTGTTGGCAGGGCTTTGGAAGTTTCGGTCTCGGAGCATCAGGCAAATAATCATATAGCGTACTGGATTGGGAGTAAACCAAGTCGAGGTACTGAGCACACACAATAGCTTGCTCTTCAGTTACACATGCCCCCATAGCAATATCCTGGGCTATTGGATCAACAAATGAAGTTGTGAACCAACTAGTCAGAAGCTGATCGGGAATCCAAAACTTAATCAAATGGTGACATTGTCTCCATTCATGAATATGATCAGAGATATGTGTGGTTGTAGTCTGTTTTAAGGATGTCAGGAGATGTGTGCCCATTTCATATTGAATTGGTAACTGAAAATGAGTTAAAAATGGCATAGCTAACGAGTTAAAGTCCTGAAAAGATCCGCAAGCTAACTCAATATACCATGTAGCAGTAGAGCCAGTGAGAGTCTGTTGAAAAAGGCAGAGCCGGATTGAATCATCAAGCCATGAGTTTGATGAGGACCATAGATGATAAGTCATGACATGAGCTTGGGGATCTTCTCCAGCTTTACCATCAAACTTGGGACAATCACATGGAATTTTAGTTGGAACCAGCGGCCAATACAGATTATGAAGAATGGGATCATTTGTTAGTTTGGACACATCCAGTAATTCCAACGTCACTAAAAAGGGTAATTGAGGGTTAAAGGACATCTGAGATCATGGGTGGGAGGTAGCTCTAGAGTTCCACCTAGCTGCTTGTTGCCACCATTGGTTTTGCCCAGACGGATTTGGCCCGTAAGGGTTTTGTCCATAGGAATTTTGTCCATAGGGGTTATAACTGTAACTAGATGGTTGACCCTGGATTTGCCCCCCAGCATTATAATGATTACCAACTTGGCTTGCAGGAGAAACATATGGTTGCTGGAAATTCTGATAAGGATTTACCTATGAATATAATATTATTATCCTATTATTATTGGATTCGACGTAATTTACTCATTTATTAATTCATGCTTCATTCGAAAGAAACCTTTCTAGGTCTTATATAACCATTAATTTATTAAAACAAATAATATTCTGGGGATAATATTCACTAAGGAATTAATCTTACCTAATTGCTCTCATCTCTAGAATTACAGCAATATAATAATAATAAAATTAAATTTATTTATAGCCCTGGTCCTAGAGTCAAATATAGCTGTCAGGTAGTCAAATATAGCTGTTAAGTAGCAGTTGGAGTCCCTGCACAGCCTATTTAAATTGCAAAAGCTTGATCTGTTTCTTCAACTTGTCCTGACGATGAACCACACTAGTTGGTTCGAAACGCGTCGGCAAAATTATTTCTGATGTGATTTACGCTGAAGCTCTCCATATAAGGATTTACTTGCAATTCTTGATAATTTTGATATGGGGCAAATTGGGTTTGCCCTTGAGATTGCTGAAAACCATAAGGCAGCTGGGCTCTGAAATGAGTCTGGGAGCTAGGCTGCATTTGATAAGTAGGTTGAGATTGGGATCCAACCTGAATTTGAGGACTGTATTGGGTTTGGAGCCCAGACTGAGGTTGAAAACTGGGTGGGGCTTGAGAAGCAGCAATCATTTGAGTGCTCGGTTGAGTAGGCCCAGATGGATGTCCTTGGGAGAACTGAGGCTGAGACATCTGGCTAGAAGGTTGGCCGAGTTGAGATTGAGATTGACTCATTTTCCCAGAAGGTTGAGCTTGCTGGGTACTGGGTTGTCCTTGCACAACTGAGGGTTGTCCTGATTGGCTGGATGGTTGAGCAGACTGGATAGTTGGTTGGCTTGGTTGGTTTTGAGGCTGACCAATTTGTCGAGACAATTGATTAGGCTGGATAGTGGGTTGGCCTTGCTGAACGTAAGGTTGACCGACCTGCCCAGAAGGGTATCCTTGCTGGACACCGGGTTGGCCTTGTTGTATGTAAGGTTGTCCCAGATTACCAGAAGGTTGCCTGAAATAGATAAAGGAGGAACCACCAAAGGTCGAAGGTTGTCCCTAGAAGGGTTGTCCTTATGGGCCTCTAGGTTGCCTTGGATAAGGTTTTCTGTAAGACGGCTAACCTTGATGGGGTGGCCCTTGAAAATTTGCAGGCGGTGCTTGGCCACCATGATAAGTGGTGGTGCCCCAAGCAACGGACAATGGAACCATGACCTCAACCATGGGTTAAGATGGCATAGGTTCGGGATAATAGATATGAGCTCCGCAAGAATCATAATAATGATCGGATTTTGAGGATCCAGATTTTGAAGAGCTTGCACATATTGATCATATGTCTCCCCTACTGGAATGGAACCAGAAGAAGGTGGGGCACTTAGTGTAGGATTGACAATTCCTACCATTGGGCCACTATTGATGGGACTAGCAGAAGGCCTGGCAATAGTAGTCACCACCGAAGAAGTAGTGGCGGCATTGAAAACAGGGGTTGAAGAAGCCACACAAATGGTTGGCATGGTCGGAACAGATGTGATAGACACATTGTGAATCTGGGGTGTAAAAGACTCCAAAGTCAGAGGGACAGTACGAGACCATATGGAACTCGATAGGGGAGATCTAGAACCGATGATGTCTGCCAAAGCATTATATCTTAGAGGCAACGTGACACCAAGGGAAGTAACAGGGAAAGGTGAAGTTTCTGCAGGCATAGGTATTTCACTTTCTGTCACAAAGGATTCTTCACCGGAGACGGCAGTCATCTCATCCATGTAAAAAGAAGACATTGGGACTAAAACACTAGAAGGAGTAATGGGAAAGTCTTCTTCAGAAGGCTCCCAAATGGGGTTCCAATGAATATCGTAAGACTCGTACTCTCGAGCGTGAGAGTTAAGTGGTTGGATAATCAGGATGACAGGGAGAGTATCACTAACAACCAGAACTTCGGAAGCTATAGAGGATGGAGACCCTTGGTCACTTGGAACGGGAGATGGGATTGGTGATTCCGCTAGGATGATTCAATTCAAAATCCTAGGAAAACTAACGGGAAAGAACCCTACACAAACTAAACGCAAACAAGATCTAACAGGGTAAATGTGAACATGGGAAAATCAATTTTAAGACATAGGAACAGAACTTGACCTTTTCATCTTTAAAGAGTCGAGAAAAGGACAAAAAGATGACTCTAGTCACTTTTGAATATTTAATGAGCTTGAAGTGACAAGTGCTCAGATGGACCTTTTCTTTTAGGGAGTTCGAAAAGGAATGAAAGTGACTACTCTGGAGAACTAGGCAAAAGGTTTACCAAACAACCCATAAAATTGCATATACACCTTGGCAGTCATATGAAAACCAAGGACTTTCCGTACGACAGTCAATCTTCCTGAATGCTGTGTTCGGTGCATTACAGTTTGCAAGGTGGTAGACACGACTTCCTAAGTACATAGGATGATAACCTAGTGGGGTCTCCCAACATATACTTGACGGTACATGGGAGCACAATTCCATACTAGACCGCTATTGAGTCACAGAAGGAGGAATCACCCAACCTTGAGTGAAAACAATAGTGACTAGGTTTAATGACGCCGGAGCATGCCTCTAGTCTAGATCTCTAAGTAATGAGCATTACGTTCCAATGCATTGTTACGTTTATTCAGTTCATTTCAAAGTTGATCTTGAATTATGTTTCAGTTTTCAGGCCTTATCGTATGTATACAACAAAGCCTAGGATGCAGCTAGAGTGAATGAAATTTCCTTTTACTTTAATGAACACCTACCTACAGGAGGGTAGAGAGATCATTCCCAAACCAAGAAAACCAAGATAAACGAATGCAGTCACTCAATGCATACAGACATCAATCCCTATAGTGCATGGATACTACTAATGAGAGATTTTATCATTCGCTTTCCAATATGCAACCTTGAAATGCAAATTCACTTTCACTTTCGTATACTAAATGAATGCAGTCTTTTGATTTTGATGTTTTAAATTTAAAAGAAACAAACAAGAAAGCGTGGAAAAAATTGGTCAATCCAAACAATCGTAATCTATGTTCGGTAGTGAAAAGAAATCGAATCAATACCAAAGATTGGTCCAATAATTGTCACTAAAAATCAACTAGAAACAAGCAAAGGGGAAGGCTCAATCAAACCAACAAGAAAGTTGCAAATGAACCTTGGGAAAACTAGCAACCAAGCTACTTGATTCAAGAACTTGAAAGAATGAACTAGGTCACACAGGCAAAAATGCAAGATTCATTCAACAGAGCCAAAGAAAGAGTGGCTTAACCATAAACAGTGAAAAACAAGCTACTAAGCAAGAAAAAAAACAAGGGATCAACAGGAATGGTAAACTCAGGAGGCAGAATTGAAAAAATCAATTCTACAGGAATCGTCGCGAGGACAATACAAGTAACTAGTGCTAATCAGCAATTAGCTATAGCAACATAGCAATGTCATCGTGGAAGTACATGTCTTTCCCGCGACGTACCAATTTCAGGAGTCATCGCGACCGTGCAACAGTATTCAGCAACGCACAGGACTTTACAAAAGAGTGAGCTCGATGTCGGCGTGACTGTTAAACTATTTTCCACAACGATGTAAAAAACAATGACAAACGAACAAAAAATTCCCAAGCAAAAACCAGTCAATCTGACAGACAATAGAGGGATTCCCCAGATCGATCTAGGTGACCCAAAAGACTGATAGTTAATCCCCAAAACTCAAGAGAGACGAAATCAAAATCAAAACAAGAGCAAACAAGAGAAGAACATAGGACAGACTCCCTAGCAGAGTCGCCAACTTGTGATGCAGGAAAGTGTTCCCTCTACAGATATAGGCAACCTCTAGCCCTAGAGTGGGTCTAGTCACAGCAAGGACAGATCAACAATAGCTTTCCTTAAATAGTCATAGTTGGAGGCCTACCTCAACCGGTGGTCGATGAAGTTCTGTTGTGCTGCTCCAACTTTCACTTCCTTCTCCTCAATGAGTGAGCAACCTGAAACAATGCAAAGGAAATACAAAAAAGCACGTAACCGGAAAAAAACAATGATCTATTTACTCACAAAGTCAAGAAGTCATAAGCTATTATGTAAATTACATACAAGACATAGGAAAACATCATTGATTGTATTAATAATGAAATAAGAGCAAGCTTACAACCTGTTGTGGCCACCAACAACCCCCCTTTTTATTTAGTATTGTGACTAATACTAAATAAATGGGGACCCTTATGTCAAAAATTCAAAACATCAATTAGTGATTGTATTTCCTTTTCAATAAAACTTACCATCGTAAACTTAAGAAAAGACCTTGGCGAAATCTTAAAAATTTAAGTTTTGTGACAAGGGAAGACAAAATCACTCCTTAAAGGATATCGCATCGCAGAAAAGATAACAACATGCCTACTTACAAGATAAACTCTAAAATCATGAGAATGCGATGCGAAATTGCATAAGGATAAACATATATCGCATCGTAGTTCTTAGAAGATCACTTATAATAAAAACCGCAGAAAACTCCAATATGCAATAGCGCATATCGCAAAATCGCGCCTCGCAAGAAACTGCTTAGCACAAAACATGCATATATTATCATTATGCGATATTGCGATTATGCGATGTTGCGACCATGCAATGTTGCGACCATGCGATATTGCGACCATGCTATATTGCGATTATGTGATGTTGCGACCATGCAATACTGCGAAATTGCAATAAAGTGCTAATGCGATCTTACGATAGGGTAACATAAAGACTTTGCGATATTGCGATCTTGCGATTATGCGATGTAGCGATCTACGATATTGCAAAGCAAATCGCAAAATCGCTTCATCGCAGATTTTTCGGGCTCAGTATTCAAGAAAAAAGCTTTTTCCATAAGACGAACTGGTTATGCACTTTAATGCTCATTAATAAGGTAGTTTCTAGTTGTTAATGAAATATTGTTTCATGTTTATCGAAGAGCCAGTTCACGTAAGGTGGTATACTTTTTGCATGTCTTCAGCATTTAAAGCTTTCCCATCACTGTTCTTATCATTACTTTCACCTCACTTGTAAACTGCAGGAATGAAGAACGAAAAGCTATACAAAGCAACAAATAGGAAGCTATGGGGAAGAAAGATAAGGCTCCAATGTCTGAAGATAAAGAAATGGCGCCCTTTTACACAGACACCGCATGCAACAGAGAAGCGGGTATTTCCACCTGGGAAGGCATGTATAATCTACTCGAAGAAGAGGATCCTAAGGTAACGGGATTTATGGCTACTGCAGGCTCATCAAGCTCATCTGAAGCATCAGTTGCAAACTTAGCTTGTTCATTCCTGCACCGGATAGTAGCAAGACCCAAAATTCTCCCCTACACGGACATGATTAACTGGGTATTGGATAGCGCCGATATTAAGAACAGATAGTTTAAAACTCAGGGCCAAGGAATTATCGGCTCATTTGCTCAACAAGATTTGAAACTTATGTATCATTTGCCAGAACCTCAGGCGATTTACAACAAACAGTTCATGGATAAGTTTGCCAAAGAAAGTGAAGACCTGGTAGAATCCACTAAAGACTGGTCAAGGAGGGATGAATCGCTGAAAAAGGATAAACATGGTATGTATAGTACTGGTTCCCTCGCTTCCCCATATTGCTTTGCTGCTGCTATGATCTGTAGGTTTTACGGGAGGCCAGATATTAACAAATTTTCTTTCGATTGGCTACCATTGATGGATGCTGCCGTTAATTCTATTATTTTGGATTGGTCTAGAATACTATCAGATAACTTAGCTACTGCGATTGTAAATTACCGATCTAAAAGAACTGCTTCCCAAAGAATTTATCCCCCATTTTATTTATCGGCATATGTGATGGATGCAATTTGCTATGTTTCAAAGTTTCCTGTAATGGGATGGAAATGGACAACTCAAGAACCTCTACCCATTCATGTTTATCATAAAGAGTTGTGGGATTCTAAATTCCCCCCATTTTTCTACAAAATTTGTCATGGAGTCATGTTACCCCTCTACACGATATTGTATGAAAAAGATGCTCCAAGATGCTCTCCACAAGCAGAAGTAGACATACAAACAGTCGCAAAATGGTTTGGAGAGGAATTGTTTACATATGTTAGAGTTTTCGGAAGTACCGCTTCCCCTCACATCTTACCTTTGTATGTTCCCAATAAACTCTTAGCAAGAGAAAATGCTTATCTAACCTGCGGAGAGGGAGGTTTGACTAAAGATTTAAAGGATAAGAAGAAAGCTATATGGCCACAATTTCCCGTAGCCTGTGGGGCCTTCTCATTGTTTGATATAGGCCACGCTTTCAAATAAGTGAACAATATAACCTGTCTGCAATTATTCAAATTCACAGCGAGACCGTTTGACCCTCACGATGTAGCTAAGAATTTCACTATCGCGGTTAAAATAAAAGTGTTCATCAAAGAAGCAGACCCTTTTGATGACATGTTTCAACAAAAAAGAATGCTTGAATAAATTCTAAATACGGCTCAAACGCGTTTTTCTCCAACAGAGTTTCAGAGATTCAAGACATACATGGAAAGAAGACTAGCCAATATCCCTTTAGAAAAGCTAAGCCTAGAACCCGCAAGGGAACCAACTCCAAGCATTAGCCTTAGTGAAAGTTCTGATATAGGTAAATCCAAATCCAAATCCAAGAAAGAAATATCGGAACACTCTAAAAAATCCGAAAGTGACCATGGAAAAAGCGAAGGGTCAATAAGGGATACTGCCCAATCAAAAGAGATTGAACAAAAACAGGTGTTAACTTCTCCACAAGAAGATCCTCCCATTCTTATCGGTCAACCACCATCAGATAGAACAAAGCTAGACAAAGAATGGCATAACTTCAATGATATGATCAACCTTGAAGGCCAAAGCGTAAAGGTACCTAAAGGTAATGTACAGGAAACAGAAGAAATGGTCATAGAAACAATCGATGATATCTCGGACATGGAACACATCCCTATTACCCCATATTCTGAACTTGTACTCAAGATAGAGGAAATTCCTCCTCTTGATGTATTTTACAGTCCGCAACATAAGGCAGTAGTAAGAAGACAAAGGAAGAAGAGGAAATTGGAAAACATGATATCTCATGACGCAGAGCAATTGGATGTCCTCTGGCAAGATCCTACTACTGATCCAACTGAGAATCTCACCAAACTATCCCAAATCGTAGGAGCTTATGCCTCTGCAACTATTGATAAAGCATTTGAAGTACAACAACTACTAAAAGAAAAAGAAGACCTAATACAAGTTTTGCAGCAACAGCTGCAACAAGCCAATACTAATAACGAAGCGCAGAGACATCTTGAAAGACTACAACAAGAATTCCAACAGATGCAGATAGGCTATCAGAACAATTTGGTAGAGAAAGACAAGCAATTACAGGATATATAGGAAATGCAAAAGGATGATCCCAAGCTCACAAAGTTCATCACATAATCCATTTCCTTGAATGAGCAATTACTATAGCAACAAGAAGAACTAAGCCAAAAGATATCGCAATGGAACTCGTATTGTGAAATAAGTGATACAATCACTAATCAAGTCATAGATTTACGGCATGATTATGATTTAGCTGATAAATGAGTTATTGAATATTTGACTTGGCAGGAAACCGAGGAGGGAGAAAGAGCATGCGCTCCAATAAATGACAAACATAAAGAAATGCTCTTTGATAAATGAGATACACAGATCAGGGAGGCTGAGCAAGCAGAGAAAGAAGTAGCTATTGCGGCAAATAGCCTTATCGATTGCATAAATGAGAATTTTCATAGAGCAAATTTAGTCTCCGAAACCACTCCAGGATATCTGCCAAAAGTACAACAGCTACAATCAGATTGGAGACAAAGGGCTCAAGAAAGAGCAAAATCGATTAGAAGATTAACTAAGTTGAATTGGGAATCTTACTGGGCTTATTTAGTAAAACCTCACAGCCAGTGTATGACTCTCAAAACCATCATCAATTCTGCCGAAAAAATGGCACCAGCTCTAGTAGATTCTGTTTTCATAGTACAATTAAAGGCTGAAGTCGGCCAACCGACTTTGCTCAAACAAATGCTGAATGCTTGCGATATTAAGGAGCGAATACAGAAATAGTTAGACTTTGAGTTTTAGATTTAATTTTAGAAATAATTTTACTTTATTTTTTCCTAGAAAAGGACAGTCATTTAAACCATATCCTTAATTTTGTAATCAAGTTATTTTTAGACATAGTTAGTAGTATTTAAACCCTTCTCATGCATTTAGAGAAGGGTCCAAAAATTTATCAAAAACTTGTCCTCACAACATGCACTTTTGCACCCTCCGAGGAGGTTTTGGTGAATGAATGGAATAGGATTTATTGATTTTTTGCATTTGATATCTGCTACTGATGTTGCACTTCTGTACTCTTAGTTGATGTTGGATTGAGAAGAGATAAATTGCTATCGCTTGAAGCTCATGAGTAGAACTAGTTATAAATGGTACTTTTATCTCTTAACTATTTCTATTTCCTATGTTAAAGTGATATTTAAATTTAGTTATTTATATGTTAATTCTTGAATACCTGAGTTATCATTTGGCACTTTTGTATGGTGATAGCTATTTATTTATGCTTGATATATGAACAACTTATTATGCGATATGTTTTTCGCAACTGTTTCGCCTAACTTTTTATGCGAAGTGGTTCATCTATATTGAATTCTTTTCTTATAACAGTTGAATGATCTTTATTAATGATTGTTATCTGAAATCATTTTAGATCGCATAACAGAAGAATGATACCCCGGGTTAGTATAGATTTACATGTTGTTTTGTTTTTAGAATACAATTACATGTCATTAGATTAGAATTAGAAGTAGATCATCTCAATTAGAATCTTTTGAAGCCAGGAACATCAATTAATGTTACACACACACACAAAGTGGGAAATTGGTCCCATTATCTCCAGTCGGACCCGCTATACCAAACGGAAAAGGAGTTGCCAACCAAGGTCCGGACTGGGCGGGTATCCCCCTTATTGTTGACCTGATTTTCGGGGCTTCAACACAACCAAAGTCTTGACGTCACAAGCCTTCTCAGAGGGTCCAACCAGTGTATTTCTCAAGCATTCACTCTTTGAAGATGGATCTACCAACATACAAAATCTCTCTCTCACTCATAATTTTTAACACAAAGTTAAGGGCACTTCACAACCTTCCACAAGCTATCAACAATCCCACACTTGTCACACCCACACAAGCTATCTACCAAACTCAAAAGCACTAACAACACTACTCAAACCAAGAAATTACCAACTAGCTGATCATATCAAAGGTGAGCGTTTAAATAGGAGAAGGAGTGTCCATGAAAGGTGGAAGAGAGAGCTCATCCTCAAGGAAGGTAGAAAAAATGACGGAACTGGCATACCAGAGAACGAAGGGAAACACAAACTATGCCAACAACCTGGTCTGGAGACATCCAGAAGGTCGACTATTGGAAAAAATTCATCCAATCTGGATCATCGTGAGTTTATAACTAAGCTTTAGCGCTGACATCGCTAGTAGGTAATGTAGCCAGTCAAATCGTCGCTAAAGATAGCAGATAGCCTTGCGCTGGAGCATGAAATCGGACTGTCGCAGAAAAAGGATGTACTTCCATGCTGGAAGCACGGCTGGACTATTTATGACCGCTATCCATTGCGTATATTAAGTCCATTCTCGCGATGAGGCAGAAAACTTAGGAAAAGTGGGTCAATTGGCAACATAAGAGAGAATTTGTTCAGTATGAGCATGTTTTACTTTAACACATGACACAGTAGAAGGATTGGGGTGAAGGCAGTGACAAATTACTGTGTAACATTAGTTACCTTGATGTTTGGGGCTATGTGAAGCGGGAAGGCTTACAAGAATGAAGGAAATAAGGGTCCAGAGAATAGCCCCTTGATTTCAGCTCTGCGAGGGAATGAAGAAGAGCTTGCAAAGGTCTCTCTGCGAAGTGCTATTCATCTGATAAAACAAAAAATTCCATGAATTCCATCTCTACCCACACCACTATTGGCTTCACCGCCATGACCTCCACCACCACCGCGATTCAGTATGGCGAACATAGTGAAGTTGCCTTTGTTCAAAGGCTTCGGAAATGAGGACCCAGACCAATTCTAGTTCATTTTGAGGGTTGTAAGGGAAGCTCAAGGTGTTATAGATGATAACATAAAGAAGGAAACACTGGTTAGTTCCTTGCAAGATCGCGCGCTAACCTGGTATATTAAGTACTCTAGCGATAACCCAAATGCTAGAGTAGCGAACATCCAGGTAGCACTGAATAGGAAATTTAGCAGGCCTAAATCTGAAGCACAGTCGATTGTTGGATTCAAAGAGATCATGACGTTATCCGGTGAGACACCTTGGGAACTAGATCAGAGGCTGAAATGTACAATCTGCGAAGCCAACATGAATTTTACAGATGGACAGTATCGCGAGTGGTTTGTGGCTTCGCTACGACCAAACCTAAGAAGTGCATTGTCGCAGCAGAAGATAACAACTCAGACAGAGGCCTTGGAGATTTCCATGAGACTACATGAGACCCTGATGCAATATCCTAATCTAGGAGTTTAGCAGATCCCCGCACAGCCAAAGAATCTATGCCTTGAGATGTAGAGTCTGAAATAAGACAGGACGGTTCGACCAGAAGTGCGCGGGGAAGTATGGTGCCTAAAATGCAAGAGTCAGGGTCATGACAAAGGCCAATGCCTGGTCTTTACAAATTACCTTGCAGGAGGAGGACCGACTCCTTTAAGGCCAGAAGCTGATGCAGGACCTAGTGCGGTGCTTGCTTTGTAGTATGCTATCTGTCAAGTTGCCGGAAAACATGCCATCGATAACTGCCCCTTGTTACAGAAGTATACACAAACTCTGCAACAATTATTCTATGACTTTTGTAGGTCAATGGGACATGATGAGCGTACTTTCAGGAGCTATGAATTGATGATGGATAGAACTCCTGCCTATAGAGTTCAGGCTGAAACATGACCCCTTGACCAAAATGTAGGGATGGCGCAGACAAGATTTCAGGGGCGTAGATGAGGCCGAGGCAGAGGAGGACTTGGTAGAGGTTGGCGACAGTTGATTTGCTACAATTGCGGAGGGCTAAGACACTATGGCCGTGATTGCACTAATCCAATGCATGCGTCGTGCAAGTATTTCACACTGTTTGATCATGAAACAAAATATTGTCCTACGCTGATAGCTAGGATATGTGAAAAAGGGGTGCTACCACCTCCCCCAACTCAGAACCTACAGATGATGAGGTTTGAGCCGCATGAGGAAGATCCAAATGTAAATATAGTGCTCCGGAGTGGAATCACGACTAGGGAGGACAAGGGAAAACAACTGGAAGATAGTGCCTGGGTTTGCAAAGCCTCAGCGAAAGAAGATGAGCTTGATTTGGAGCATGCTCGGGAAACCTTCATGGAAGCTAAGAAGAGCTTCGCTGAGGCCTCCACTTCAGGAAGCAAAGATAAGCCTGAGCTAGAGATGGACCCCTCCATGCTCACTACTTTCTTGGAAACCTGTATGAAGTTACTGGACGACAGTAAGATTGTGAAAGGGTTAGGGGAACTTATCAATAGATGTGATGGGACTGCACCAGGTGAACTGCGCGTAGTTCGGAAGATTGGAAAGCATAAAACAAGGATAGGGTGTGAAATGAGACTCACCACGTAGGTTGGAGAATACAAGATGTATCAAGTCATTATGGATTTTGGATTAGATGCAAATGTGTTACCGAAACAAACATGGGATTGAATGGGGAGACCTACACTACAGTGGTCTCCAATTCAGCTAAGAATGGCGAATCAACGGAAAATCATACCCATGGGGCGATTATAGGGAATAATAATGGATATTGAGGGAGCAAGCGCGTTGGAAAATTTTGAAGTAATAGAGATTGTTGATGGCAGCAATCCCTACCCTGCGCTCCTGGGAATTGACCAGGCCATTGGTATGAATAGGATAATCAATCTAAAGAAGTGAAAGATGATCTTTGAGAAGAAATGACTGCGCGTAATAATGCCCTCGGATCCTGCTGAAAGATCGCACTATATGGAACCCATTCACGACTATGAGAGTGATGATGATCTGGATTGCATATACAAGATAACAACGCGAGACCAAGATTGGGTGAATCCCACTGCAGATACATGGGAGCACGAGAGCTCCTACACTTTGGATTTTGATGAAGAAGTAGAACGATGGTAGAGTTAGTTACATAAGGTACCTACATTGAATTGCAACATGATGACCTGGTCGCTGTGCTGTGTGTCGACAAAAGAAAGAAATCTGCCTACATATGATGGTCTGAATGAGGTAGATACATTCTTTGACGCATTTGAAAGGGAGGTGCTAGAAAAGAAATGCTTCCAAACCTTGGACTAGGTACTGCGCGCTACACCCACAAGATGGTGGGGTATGCATATAAGAAGCTTTGATGATTGGTGCGAATGTAGGAGAATGATGCAAACATGATTTGGGAAGCCTAAGGTGTGACTAATAGACAAGCATGATGGATAGGATGATCCGCGCGCGCATCTAGCCAAGTGGACGCAAGCCTATGAAGAAAAGCCGCAAACTGAGCAGATGCACATGTACTTTGCGCTAAAGTACCTGGTCAATAAGCCTGTGTTGGGGGGGGGCACTTTGTAGGTGGCTTTTATTGTTCCAAGCATACAATTTTGAAGTTGTTGTAAATTTTGGATGATTGAACGCGGGACCTAACCACTTGTCGTTCATCGAGATAGGGGAGCAACCTACTAGTTTGGACAAAGGATTACCTGATGTGCAGCTCTTTGTTGTGCACATCACGGATGGACATTTCAAGGATATAATACACTTTCTAACAACTGGAATTGCGTCGAAAGGATGCTCTGTCCAACAAAAGGAGGAATTAGTGGTGTGCACGGCAGATTTCTCTGTCATTGCCGGGCATCTATACAAGATGGGGAATGATGAGATACTACGAAGGTATGTACCTAAGTTTGAATGAAGCAGCATCCTTGCGGAAGCTCATGGTGGCACCACGGGAGGACATTATGTAGGAAGAGCAACCGCACAAAGGATTCTACGCACAGGGTTGTGGTGACCAACCCTTCATCAGGATTCAAAAGCATATTGCAAGGCATGTGATGTATGTCAAAGAAAAAGCAGGCCATCGTGGAGGGATGAAATGTCTTTGAATCAACAAATAAAGTTGTAGGCTTTCAAAAAGTGGGAAATAGATTTTTTAGGACCCATCAAACCTCAAGGAAAGACAGGCTTGAGGTATATTATCACTGCGACATAGTATCTGCCTTCTTGGGCAGAAGAACAAATGGTGAAAGATTGTACGGGCGCAATTGCTGCAAAGTTTCTCTTTGAACATGTACTGACGTGATTTGGCTATCCGAAGATCTTGATGAGCGATCATGGTACACACTTCTTGAATGAGACGATCAATGCACTAACGGAGGAATGTTAGGTGTATCACCAGAAGAGCACACCTTATCACCCACAGAATAACGGGACAGTGGAGGCATTCAACAAGGTGCTTGAAAATGTGCTGACCAAGGTATGCAATGCTCGACGAAATGATTGGGACCTACACATACTTGCAGTGTTATGGGCTTACCGAATGACATGCAAGAAACTGACATGATAGACACCTTTTAGGCTTATCTATGGAGTGGAAGTCGTAATGCCTATGGAATACATCGTGCCTAGTCTACACATATTAGTGCTCACAGGTCTAATGGATTGCGGAGCCCTGGAAGAGGGGCTCGCGTAGCTAGATGAGCTCGAGGAAGAACGATTTTTGGCAGGATATCACTAGCAGGTCCAAAAGCAGCGCGAAATGGCATGGCATGACCGACACATCAAGTTGCGCACATTCAAGGTAAATCATCTAGTGTTTTTCTATGATAGTAAGTTTGATAAATTCCCAGGGAAGTTCAAGGAAGTTTAGGATGCACTGGTTAGGGTCATATATTATTAAGGATATTATTGACAGAGGTGCGGTACAGTTAGTCAAGTTAAATGGAGAACCCTTCCTAGGAAAGGTGAATGGCAGTGGCTTGAAGCCATACACCGACGATCCATCGATGTGACTATATGGAAGTAGCACAGTCTTAGTGCTTTAGGCAGCTGAAAGGAGACATGGGACTATAAAATACACTACCTAAGAGCTGCACGATGTCAGGAATGCACGCAATAAAGTGGCATGGGGTCTGCGACAACGCGGAGATAGCTGCGCTAACGTGTAGGTATGTTGGAAATTGACCATTGAAGTCACTATTCATGATTTCATGGTTGGTTTCAGGCCAAATGGAGTGGGTGGCAGAAATTTAAGGCAAACTTTATGGATTATATTCTTTTAAATATGCCGCCAATCTAGCATTAATGGGTCGAATGTGGGGGGAACGATTGAATTCAAATTCAAAAGGCCCTATAAATTACAAGTGGCTGTCCAACAAAGAAGACTTGGCAATTTGAGAACTGAGTTCTTGCACTATCAAGTGTTTATGGACCTGTCGAACTTTGAGGCTTTAAGAGTAAGTTCAGCGTTTGAAACATTTCCAAAGGAGATGCAGGACCTTCTAACTAGACTAATGTAAACACCAACGGAAGTCACGCAGGAGATTACGGAAGAAGAAGCCCCAGAGAGCGTTGGAGCGATAGTTGAGGTGCCTAAATCACCTAGAACACTGAGACCTAAGAATGATAATCAAGCTATGATCCTGGTGCACGTATCGCTAAGGAATACACAAGGGACCTAACTCACCTTACAGGAAAAGGGGAAGGACATTAATCTAGATGTCGACAAGGAGGAATCTGAAGAAATCCTGGTGGGGAGGAGGATGTAGAGATGAAAGTTGAAACCCAAGGTGTGGACCCTATTACCCAGTTACCTGAATATGCGCCTCTGCGCAAGGGTAAAGCCAGGGTGCCTAAGGATATAGATGAGATCAAGAACTCTTTGCAAACTCTGTTGCTCCTAGATGATATTATTTTTGAGGGACCGCACTTGGGGCAGGTTCCTGTGTTGAAATTTGAATATTGGGACCTCGAAGACCACGAGAAGTTCCTGCATTTAGCGATTGATCCCGGTGCCACATTACCACCATGCCCTAGTGACCGTTTTCATTATCAGGTGGCTGCTCTGCTTGGTGCATGATGGTTGCTTGTGTCTAGAGGAGCCCATCCCCATCACAAACCATCTGATTCACCGAATTACATAGCTACCTTACTCAAGATAGGGTCCAACCAATATTTTATAGGGAAAAGGTGACGAGTTGGCCCTCACAGAAGTAATGAAGAAAAAATTTAATTTGGAGTAGAAGAAGCGAGGGTATTCCATCTCTAGCATTAACAACCTTATAGTCAAGGTCGTGACATAAATACTAGCAGGGAAGGTGATGCAAAAGTGTCGCACGGATGAGGTGCCCACACTAGTGGTTGCAATAGTAGCTCAATGTGTAGAAGGAGTCCAGTTCAACTGGGCAAACTACCTATGCGGGGAGTTCCATGTGAATTGTCATGAGGCACAAGAGCAGGGAAAAACGTTTCACTATGCATGGCTCCTGTTGTCGATAGTACTGGTGGCATGGGAGCTACCTGAAGATAGCCAGTTCCCCTCGATCGTGCTGGATCTTCCAGAGGGAGTGAAGTATGCTTCACTGTGGGTGACCAAGGACATGCAACAGATCAGAGAAAGCATGATATTTTGGGTCCTAATGGAGATGAATATCCGGATGGGGATCAATCGCAAGCCGCGGTTGTTGCCCACAATATACAATAGTTTGCAGAGCTTTGTAGAGTTCAAAGCGGATTTCCACCATGTATACAGCAAGGTGTGGAAGCACCCTACAAAGGCGTGGCATGATTTACCATATGTGGCAATCCACGATGTAATATTTGCGTGCTTAAGTCTTGGCTACCAAAGTGGTGCACTCCAGCTGGCTCTGTAGTGGAAACAAACAAGTCCATTGCACAATGTAAGAAGGAAGAGACGAAGCTTTGAATGGTGCAAATGGTGGAGAAGCACAGGAAAGAAGAAGTAGTGGCTAAGGCCCAGGTGGCACACGATATTGCGAAGTTGGTGAAGTAGCAGAAAATAGGAGAAGAAGGGCGCGAAGGACATAAGTCACCTTCACCCAAACCAGAGATAGACACAGAATAGGGTGGTGTGGACTCATAGATGACATCCACCGAACTCAAGCGTCTATGAGCATGATAGCATACAGTGCTGCAAAAGAAGACAAAGGCATCAAAGACTTCTTTCGACCCTATCACCCTCGCTGAGGGGAATTTGCATGATATCGGTGAAACAGTGAGGGATGTCACCGCGGAGGCCCTCCAACAGTTTGAGGAACAACAATAGTTGGTATCGGTGGCCCTTTGGACAGAGATATAGGAGTTGTAGGTTCGCACTCGATAGGCTGGCGCAGTGCCACCAGCCTTGCAGTCGGCACTTCAGTTGTCAAAGAGATGTTATGCCCAAGGGGCACTTACCAGATGGGGCACTTACTACAGAGAAGGAAGCCGACAAACCCATGGTGATTAGTTTGAAAGGGGTAGGGTTGAACATGGTTACGCTCCCTCAGGAGACACTCTACCTCTTATAGGTTGGCGTCACCAAAGAACTTCAGGCCAGGGAGAGTCACGCTTTACGGTCATGAGCGAGTAGCACATTAACATTGAGAAATTGGGCTTCCAGTGCAATGAGGTAGTGGAGCAGAACAAACAGATAATGCAGGTTGTGGAAGAAGCCTACCAGATGGTCTCGAGTTGGACATTCACGCAGAAGAACTGGTCGAGGCGCACGTCTGAAAATTAGCTAGAGGGGTGCGCGACACAAGAGCAGAGATGACCAGGATTCAGCTGGAGCTAAACTTGCATATCATAGAACTACAGTTGAAGGCTCAACCTTCAACCCCACCGAAGGTCAAATATTATTGTACCACTGCATTTACGACAATGATTGCAGTGATTGAGATTGCAGTGACAGACTACATACAGATCTTCGAACACTCATTCGAGATCTTAACCACCCTGCAAGAGGACCCGAATGTAGAGCGCTTAGAGACAGAGGCATGCGAGATATAGTAGAGGTATAACGAGATAAAAGGGACCACGTAGATAGTTTCCCTTACATAAAGGCTTGCACGGATGCAGCAGAAAAAGGTGCTCAAAGAACAGGTGGATGCTGATTGGCACAAAGAAGCAGTATTGAAAGTATGCCTACAACCATGGATCAACAAGGCTTATGCAATTACAACCTCCTTTGAAGCCAAGCTCACGCAATTGCAAGCAACTAAGTAGAGGATTTAGGGCAGGAGTTCAGCAGCAATGGTCACCGAACAATGCGTGGAAGAAGTCTAGCAAGCGGCCACTCAATGCGCTACTGAAGTTGCAGTGATTCAAACAAAGCTGGGAGGTCTTCGCACTAAGATCTTCGTGTTTATAGAGTGACTCGAGGGCAAGTGACGATGTTTGTGTTTGGGGCCTGTTGGGTGCGGGATCCCCTAAGGGCAGTTTTGGGGCTTAGAGCCATTATTTTGGTCCAACTTTGTAATTCCAATGTAAAGACTCTGCATTTTGTGGGCGAGTAGCGCTTAGTTGTTAATGAGTCATAAGGTTATCCACCCTTATTTTGATAATGTAATGTCGGTTGTAAAAGATCTACCTGTGGTCCACGTACCATGGAATTGTATAAATGGAGCTAAGCTCTAAGTAGTTAGAGACACACAATGTCTAAGAAATGAAGATGTATGCGAGATAGCTCTAAAGTGTAAGTCTAAGTTTTGGGTCGTAGCGTAGGTAGAGGCTCTGCAGCTGAGTGTGTAGAGGCCTAGAAGTTCATAGCTGAGTGCGTGGACCCCTGCAGCTGAGTGCGTAGGGAAAGTCGAGTCTGTAATTATTTTGAAGTATTAATAAAGAGAAGCATTCTATCATTTTTGTGTCTTTATTTCCTATTTATGCATTTGTTATATTGAGTATGAATTTCACTTCTAATGCTTATGTGATGCGCGAATGTGTATAACTGTATTGGTTAAGTTAACACAAGTAAGAACATATGTTTACGCGAAACAAACTAAGGTATGATAATAATATAAGTAAGATACTTAGCCTAGTTTGGGAAATAGCGCAGTCCGCTTCCCTAGCAGTGCAAAAGGACTTCAGCCCCTGGTTAGGGTTGCAAGAAAGCTGATTGTGACACTTTGCAAAGGTACTGAAGGGTAGAGAAGAGAGCAAATAAGCCTGCACGAAGGCAGGTATAGTTGGAATAAACCGACGTCACAACCATCTCAAGGGTGCAGAAACTTGGTTCTAGCATCCCCCATGCTACTTCGAGTGAGACTTCAGTTTGCGCTCCATGGGCTGATGCCGAAAGGGCCAGTAGTGTGGGGATTTGTTTGGCTAACTAATACTAAACCTGGGTCAGCCCACCTCAAGCCAACACTTAGACTATGGAAGAAGTTGTTCAAATAGCCTTAAAATATGATATTATATATGCCTAGTGAGGTTATGTTTATACTGTCCTCCCTGATCTGTGTCATCCTAGTGCTACTAATGCGTCATGGGAATCTCATGCCACTGGTAGTATTGTTGGAACTGTTTCTCACCCTCAATCATCACCATATTCTCAACCTCCGATGAGTTAAGGTCAACCCTAGGGGGGACCAATTTTTCTTTCACCTAAGTCCCTCTCGATCCTTCACATGTAAACTCTTACCAAGGTACAGGCACGTCATATACATACCCCCATATGCATCAGTAAATGCTAGGGCCAGTTGTCACCCTACCTAGTTATAAAAATGTTGTTGCAAATCTTTAATATCCTTATGTACTACTTAGAGCTCCAAGCCCATCGACACCAGTGCCTCAACCTACCATGCCTCCACCAACATATGGCACAACAATAACCATCTCCACATAATCAATTATATTCTCAATAGAGTAATACCAATCCCCCTAACCGAAGAGAAGGAATAAGGGGAAGGGTAACCCAAATCAGCAACCTCAAGGTAACCAAGGAAATCAAGGTCAACAACCTTATACCCTTAAGGGTGACTAACCTAATCTCGCAACCCAAAAACAAGGTGGATAGCCCAAGCAGAACAAGGATCTTAGAACTAACAAAATTTATGCTTGTTGCAGAGTTTTTGGAAATTATACTCATGAATGTCCCATTTTACCTCAAATGTGGCATGTATGGAAAGCTCAAGTAGCTGCCTCTAGAGGATCTCAGCCCATTCTGCCACCTCCTCACCCTCCTACTTCATCACAACTGGTAGTGCTTACCAATCATTTTTCTCATCAAGGGTATGTGTTGTTCAACCCAAACAGAGTATCGCAGTCCCTTAACCTTCACAATCTACCAAAAATAATTACTAGATCCTCATGATGGATTATGAAGAAAGCAACCTACAAACTCGGTCGTGCCAATATGACAATCTTCCTAATAATTTATTGACTGAATCCCAACCCAAAAGTTCCATTGAGCCCCTAAAATCACCAAATGGTACCTTACAGATCCCTAAGCCTAAGGTGGAGTCTCATCCTAAGATCACTAAAGGTCCATTGCGTCAAATGTTGCTTCTTCTAAAGCCACCCATACCTATAATATAGTAGATGACTTGGCACAGTCTCATGCTACTATGTCAATGATGGAAGTCCTCTAGACATGCTCATCCTAATGGAGATCTCTACTATATGATCTAGGCATTGTGGATCCTTATGATGATCGTATGATTATCTTTGATGTTGATAAAATGAAACATCCCCCCCTTCCTTCATCCATTTCTTTTTAGATACTAGTATCCATAAAAAATGCCATTGTCCAACGATTTAACATAGATGAAGGCTCCTCTACTTGTGTGATGGCAGCTAGTGTTTGGAAGAAACTTGGTTCCCCTGACCTATCACCATCCACTATCAATCTTCATGCTTGGGACTATCACCCCTCACAGCCCCTTGATTGATATCGCTATTGCTGGAAAGACGATCTTGGTTGATATTAAAGTCATTAATGCCCCTTTATATTACAACATCTTGTTAGGTCATAGTTACGCATATGCCATGCCAACTTTTGCATCCTTTGTCTTTTGCAAAATATGCTTCCGTCATAATGGAAATATTGTCACTATCAATCCATTGAATTACGATGACCCCCAGTCCTAGGCTTCTCCTCAGTCCATTATCTCATCGATGACTAGCAAGAAGACCACTCCTACTCTAGTTGATGTTTTCCTTGGGGTCTATAAAGATTCTATGTTGCTTGGGGATTATTATGTCCCTCTGCCTACCCCTTTTGAGCATATCTATTTTATTTTTTGTATGCTTCAAGTATCTATTTTATTTTTTGTATGCTTCAAGTGTCATAGGCCGTCGACAAGTAGTCTGGTATGTCTTCTCATTAGCCAACTCTTTCGCAACCCCCTACCCCAAACTTAACTTATCCTTTACATACAATTCCTTCAAGCCAATTCCCTTCCACTAGAATTTTCCCTGGTACTTTCCAACCAGGAACCATTCCTCTAGTTCTCAACCACCTAGGAGCAGTTCCCCCAGGTCATTCCCCCTCTGGTTAGATACCATTATTATTCCTGCCACTAGGAATATTTTATACCCTTGTCATGGCCATGTTGAGTCTTCCTAACATCACTTTGGGGATCCTAGTATGGTACATTCGTCCTCCCACAAACACTCTCCCAAACCAACTCAATACTTATATAAATTTGACTCTAGTTCAATTTGTTGTTCCCTTGCCTTCCTTTGCTTCAGTTCCACAACAACCTCAACAATAAGCCACTCCTGTTGTGAAAGCATCTGGTAATGGGGGAAAAGCCAAAAAAAAGGGAAACAACTATAAGGCACCCCAAAAAATTGCCACTCCTCCTAAACCACCTAAGCCCTCTCCTCCATGTGATTTGGGTGATTTTGTTGGGCATGCCACTAATAATTGTCCTGAGCTCCCTCGTATTCAAAATGTGGCCTCTAATACTTTTCCCGACTATAACATTCCCGAGGTCCATGTTACCTTACCCAATTCTGCCAAGAAGAAAAAAACCTTACGCATAAATCACCCTTGTGCTTTGTGTCATAAGTATGGACATTATTCCCATCACTATGCCTATATTTCATATTTTTGTGATACATTTCAGGTGCTTCGCGAGTTAGATGTCACTCGTACTGATTCTACTTCCCTTCTACCTATGGGTTTTGGCCCCAATGTATTGCCAGGACATGAGGTTTCTCAGCTCACCATCGTGATTCCCCTCCTGGTGTCGAGTTGATAGAAATTTCAACCCCTATTTTCTATCTGTCATCATCCATGGGATTGATATATTCAGACTCTTTAGGAGTTTCCTGTTATGCCTCTTTTGAACCATTTTTGGAAGACACTTTGGTCTCAACATCGGTGGATGTAACATCCACTTGTCATCCATGCAACCCTTTTGACGATGAGCATGTGAACCTTGTTTCCCATAATGATGATTGGTTCAATCACCCCTTACTTCAAACCCATAAATTCGAACCACATCTACGTTATGGCCATTACATTACCACACAATGTTTGTGTAAGGGGGCATACACTCTTGAAGATCTAGAAGAAGCAATTATCCCCAATCCTCATAGTGCATTTGGTAGCGTCAACTCTAGTGCCATTATAGTTTGCCACCTCAAAGAACCGCTACATTCCCATCTCACTCCAGATCACCTTGGGGATGATCCACTTAATCATTCTTCCATCTTTAATCAATAACCTAGTCCCTAAAAAAAAATTGTCATTCAACCTTTGTTTCGTCTAGGTGAGCATCAGTTAATTATATCTAAAGCTAATCTTTGGTATGGTGACATCATGTATGTGAAACCATAAATTCAGTCCCTTTGACTCATATATGTAGTTCCAAGTGAGATTGAAAATCCACTATTGAATTTCTCCAACTATATCTATATATTTTTCCCATAAGTAGACATCCATAAAACAAAAAAATGGTGAACCACATCGTACAAAAGGTGCATAACGATATTACGTATCACATCCATCATATAGCATTTGGAATCCAAACACTATAGCATTCTATAATGATACATATAAAACTGGGGGCACATATTCCCCTACATTTACTCATCATCCTCTAGAGAGTATCGTGTCTGTTGGGCCAAATGCTTGAATCCCTTATTTGAGCACTTGGAACAAAATGGCTCTCCACCAAATCATTCAACTAGGGACATAATTCCCACCTTTGCATACCCGATTAGTCCCCTCCATCACATATGCTATGGAGAAATATCTCATGCTTGAGGCCATGATGGATCCCCTAGCCACCTTCTCACTTGATCAACATAAGTCTTGACCTAGACCCCAACGATCTATGTATGGTTGATTACCCTTTCATTCCCTGTATATTTTGTCCCACCATCCTCTTCGGAAAGCTACATACACATTACATATCATAGATGCTTGATACCATGTTTTCAAATATTCTACCCAATGTGATACCACACTTAGAACACAGTCCCCATGTTTGACTTGGTGGGAAAGGATGATCTTATATCTTCTCTAGTAGTTCATTCCTGTATTCCTTTCTTACCTTGATTATTCACCAAGAACTATCCTTCTAAGAAGTATTAAGGCCATCCTAGATGAGTAAGGCCACCTACCTGAAATCCATAGATCTAAATTCTTATGATTAGCTTTTCCACTACAAGCTCGCCCAGATTTAGGGCCTTCTCCTTGTCTCAAAATTCTTCAAAACCTCACTATGCAAATGAATTGGATTTGGGGGCAAGAAGCCATTTTATAGGGAAAACCTTAGTTTTTTAATTGACCATTACGAGAAAATCATAGCTCGGTTTGACGAATTGTCAAAACCATTGGAAAGATCTCACCGAGCTCTAATGGATATTTCTTCATTTTTGGTAATTTGAAACTTCACCAGGAATCCATTTTTTCCAAGAGGTCTCACTTTGCCTCTTATCGAAACTGAATCTCTTCATATGAGTTGCTTATACTCTAGTACCACTTTCCTCTGTACATGTTGACTTATGTGTTGAGTTTCACCATGAGTAACCATTATTTACTCATGTTTTTATGGTCACCTTTGGGCCTCCCCCATATGGCAGCATCATCAAGTCACCCTTGTTCAGAGCATCAAAGATGAGTCACTGTTGCGCCCATGGAGTCTGTTTAGAGTCCCACTGAATCCTATTACAGTATATCATCCATCGTTGCATCACATTCATCCCATTTCACTTATATTTAGCATCCAACTATATTGTGTTTTCTTTGAAAGGCCTCTGTCTAAGTAATTGACCATCCCCTTTAGAATCAAGTCAGCCACTGCTTGGTCAACCATGTTAATTATTCTCTGATAAGGGAAGTCATCATTCCACCACTCATCTTATTCCTGTATCATCATCATTGGTGTTAGTCTATCAATCACATTAATATGATGCTCATGCCTTTATTGAGGAATCCTCGTTGCCTCAACTCTAGCGAGCCCTTTTCTGTCGACTTCAACACATTTATTCTAGGAGAGTGGTTTATAGGGCGATGTAACTTGGTTCTAGCCTTCATCATTGTTCGGTGCCTCAAATCAAGTGAAGGGAATAATCATTCCCCCTTTCCTTGATTACTTCTTATGTACTCAACTCCAACTCATTATTGCACAATTGAGAATTATACACTGGATGGTCCAGTGATCCAACAGATGGTACCAACTTTTCTTGGGTATGTGTGAAATGTTCTAGACCTCATGAGGGGGTGGCCCTTCAGGTTTCCCACCACATGATCAGATGACAATAGATTATGATCTAGCCTCTGAATCAATTATGTAGACTTGACTAGCTCGGTTCCCAATGCTTGCAACACCCACAACATGTATGTACCCTTCAGATGATCCATTCAGATCTTTAGAACCCTTTCTTGTTCAACATGCTTTCTTTGGTTGTGATCTCCCCTCACTATGTCAGCTTGAGGGGCATTATGTCTCATGTATTCATATCAACAAATATTATTGTATTCACTCTTAGCCTCTGTTTTTTCTAGGTGCATTATGTATATGGGACTCATTGTATTATTGTATCATTTTCTAGCCAATTGATGCTAAAATATCATTTATCATGTAATTTGTTGGTTAGAACCACATTGTTGGGCACGTCATTATTATTTTTACTTAGTTATCTTAGCGAGTATGGGTATGCCTCCCCTGCCTCATTTGAGACTATTCACTTACCAATAAAAGGAGACTTCTATTAGTTAAGTAGGTCTCACCCCCTCCATTCTTAGTCTTTTGTTGCCTTGCTTCAACTCTCTCTCTCTCTCTCTCTCTCTCTCTCTCTCTCTATGAATCCCCTTTTGTGTCTCATGAAAGTGTAACTTACAACGTATTTCAGTCATATGATTTGATCCTGACACTCTTACATTGGGGGGAAATTTGTTATCACCCAAAAAATGATCATCTAGTCATTTCTTATTAGGCTGATCGAAATACACCATGTACGATTAATTTTACTATGGTAAAACTCACTTTCACCATAGGAAATAATTTAGTAAACCATTTTTCCTTAAAAAAAATTATTTAAATTAAAAATCTCCATGAGAATAATTGAATAAACCATTATTTATTTAATTTTCTCTAGAAATAATTATTAAATCATTATTTCATAATTACTTTTGACTTAAACACCTTGGAATAATTAAATAATCACTTTTATTTATTATTCCTTATTTATTACATATTTTCCTTATGAGATAATTATTAAACCACTATTTAATAACTACTTCTTTCTTAATTCTACAAAGTGATTAATAAATCATTTTTATTTGTTAATTACTTCAACCACTTTCTAAATAACGCTATTTGACCATTTTGAATATTTTTTCCCTCTCAAAAAATATAATAAAGTATTCTCAATGGCTAGATTTTGATTTAATCAATAGTATTTTATTATTTTATAATTCCTAATTTGCCTCAATACTTTGTTAAAAGTAGAGGGTTAGTCTTCACCATGACCATTTTTATCATCGCCGATATCGTCTCATTATATTTGATCTCCCACTTGAGTTCAAACCATCTTTTTACTTTCTTCCCATTGCAAATTGGGAGAGAAGAAGACAATTGAAGCACAAGGACAAGAGAAGAACCCATCCCACAGAGGGGGAATTACAAACCCATGTTGTGACTCCTCTTCACTTGGTGTTTTAATAAAATACTATTTGATTAAGTCCTCCATTGGGTTATTTCACTTTAATTTCTTATTGTTATATGTTTTGGTTTGTATGACATGTTGTGTTGTTGGGTTTTTCTTTATTTTTTATTGCATATCTAAAGCATAGACAACCATATTTTGTTGTTAGGGTCGCTAGTGACTTAGGTGAAGAACTTTTGGTACAGATAATAAGAATTTTCATACTAACACGACCAATGATGAAGACTATTAACAGATGCCATAGAAACCACCAATAATGATAATGGTTCTCAAGGTACTCAAGTACAATCCAATGGCATGCGAATAAATATCTTGAGGTTGAACAACTATAGAATCATCAGATCGAAGGGAAATGATGAGAACCTATCATCGGAAGCGAAGAACCTGCCATTGAGGCATGCAAGCTCCAAGGTACATGAAATATGTGTCAAGTTTTGAAGAACAAATTTTGAGTAATTAAATATTAACTCAGGGACAACCGACGCGATTGAAGGCAAAGATTGCAAAGTAATTTTTACTGAAGTTTGAATTATCTTGAACATAATAGAAACATGACATTTTGACTTAGCAACACTTGACTCAAAATAGACCAAAGACTACAATGAAAATGTTCAATGAGTTATGATCAACTGAGAGGCAAATGGATTTCTCAACCGTGACACAAAAAGTGATGGACTGCCATGTTCAAGAGCGACATACTTCCTTTATAGAATACAAAAGAAAAATGTTCCTTTCTCATCTCCCCCCCCCCTCGCCCCCACCATTACTAGTAAGTACCTCTTTATTTTTACACAAGCTTGAGGAGGATAACATATGATTGTAATATAATCTCATACTTTGGATAAGTCCTTCAAAGTATTTTTAATGAACCCTAGGAAGGAGTGGTTCGGTCTCATCATGATTGATGAGTCCCATATTGTTTATGTTTTTACAAGTCCAACACAGGGGTAACTCAATATCATTTTCATATTTAGAGAGTTTGAAAATTCATAAAAATGAAACTCCATATAGTTATTTTTCATAATTTTAGTCCTCCAACCCCGAAAAGGTGTAAAATAATACAAGAGATAACTCATTTGATCATGGTTTATCAAAGTATACCTTTTTCATAAATAGTCTACATAGTCCATAAAATGGGTAAACTTATACTAGGTAGAAGTTTCTTTATATACTTTAATGAGCACGAAAGAAAAACAAATTTACTCGACAATGCTTTCATATTCCAAGAGTCTAGAAAGAGCTTAAAGAGGACTCTAGGGGGTTCCTTTTTAATTCTGTTTAACGAGCTTGAAAAGGCGATAAAAGTATACCCAGTAACTTATTCTCATATATCTACAAGCATGAGAAGGAATAAATACTAAGCTTGAGATAAGTTTCATTTTTACACAAGCTTGAAACAAAGGAAAAATTGTTCTTGTGGCACCTTGTTTCATTTCTTAACAAGCTTGACACAAGAAAAGAACTATGCTCACAACAACTTGTTTCATTTTTAAACAAGATTGACACAAGAAAAGAATTATGCTCGGTGACACCTTGTTTCATTTTTTAACAAACGTGAGATAAGAAAAGGAACTATGATCATATGACCTTGGTCATGGCTTCCAAGCAAACAAAGCTTTGGAAGAAATACATGTCAAGGGACATACCTAAATCAGGGCTTCCAAGAGGTCTTCATTAGATTGGAAAAAAAAAATCTCAGGAAGGAATACATGTCAAGGGACACAATAGGAGTAGGAATATCAAGATCCAATGTCCCCATTGAAGGTTCCACCATGGCAACTATTGGATATAAATAAAAATAATTTGAGCATACAATGAGATAATTTTTTTATGGTAAGTGAAGACATGGGATAGGTTTCCATATAATTAACCTATGGTGGGGTGGATACCACTTGCATATAGGGAACATTTAGGGATGTTGAATGGCTGGTAGTCAGATTAGGACCAACAAACGAAAGATGGTCAATAGTCACAATGTTTCCATTATGAGAGAAAGAAATCACATGAAAGACTATGGACATGGAAACTTTCATGGTGTAGACAAAGTCTCGCCCAAGGAGAAAATTGAAATCCAATGGCTCTTGGACTACCATGAAATCAATACAAACTTTTCTTCCTTCTAAGGTAATGGCTAGTTTAGGAAGGATCCCTAAAAGTTCACTCGATCTTCTGTTAAAATCCAATGGTTCTCAATAACAGACAAAAGCTGAGGGGAACCTAAAGCTTGCCAAGAAATTGAGGATAAAATGAAAAATCACCTTCATATATAATAGTGCGATGCACATTATTATCACAAGCCTTCACAATGATTTGGAAAGGGATGCAAGAAGTAAGACGTGGCTCTGTTAGTTTATTCTAATCAAACTAAATAACCTCAATACTTGGAGGGGGTTATGTGGAAATGGGTGAAATGCCCTCTTGTGCGGTGGAATCTAAAGTAAGAAGAATAAACTAAGAGATATTTAATTCACTCTCTAAGGGGAGAGTGGGATTGACTAAATATAGAATCAAGTTGACCACTTCATCAACCAATGGTTCATCAACCTGAGTGGTATGGGTTTCACACTCCAAGGGAAGAGTGGGATTAACAGAACCTGGAATGGGTTAAATCACTTTGTTAACAGACGGTAGGTTGGGAGAAAGCTTACGGTAGCCAATTGGAAGTTTATGTTTATAAATAGCAAGATTTTCCAACAATTTAGAAGCTTCATCCATATGAGAGCAAATGTGAGTTTGATGACTCCCTTCACATATCCTACAAGGAAACCTAACTTTACCCTTTTTCCCTGGAACCTTATAATCATTAGTTGACTGATCAAAATTAACTTGATGAGAATCTTGGGAACACATTTCTAAGACCTTAGGAATACCAGGACAATTTATAAGTAGGTGATCACGCTTATAAATCTTACAAGGGTATTTGGTTTTACGGTGTATGTTAGAGTGTCTGTCAAAACTATTAATACTTATAGCCATGGTTGGTTGGTTAGACCCTTTCTTATCTTGCTTATTCTTCTTCTTAGCCACTTGGTTACTAGCATTAAGTCTTTCACCAGGAAAATAAGAAGAAGGGGAAGAAGACATGATGGGTGAAAAAGGTAAAGGGTCAACAATAGGTTGGTGTTGGTGAGATGGAGAAGTTGGTTGAGGTGGAACAATTTGAGTATTTGGGAACAAAAGAGTTTAAAAAAACCATACTAGTAAGCCTATTGTGAATCATGGAACAAACAATGTAGCCATGTAAGGAGGACCATCATTTCCAAGGCAAGGAAAAGGACTAGGACCCCTGTGAAAATGGGTTCTTTGATTAGTAAACTCTAGAAATTTTGCCATAGTGAATTTCAATTAGGAAATTTTAACAATGTATGACAGTTCAATCCATAATTTTTTATCAATCAAATAAATTGAAGAAGTAAAAATGGTCACTAGGTATAAAAGGTTCACCAAGTTGTTGTGAACTACTATACACCATTAGGTATGTGCAGGAAATCTCCCCAAATGTTGAATTCAATTTATTACATACAATAAGGCAGTTGACTTAGTTACTTATGGATAGTTTGCAACCTAGAAGGGGGTTTTCTATATATCCAATAATACGTGGAAATATAATTCATGTCAATGTTGCCTAATGTGTAAATGTACGATGGGAATCATTGCTATATACTCATCATACGTGGAGCGCCTTCTTATTGGAAGAACAATCCTATATACTTTGATGTACGTAGAATATCGACCACCTGTAGAATGTAAAACTAACATGAAATGGCAACTCCTATGTTTATAGACACCAGAACATGTCTTCTAACCTAAACCCACATTAAATGTGATTATTTTTGGTCAATTGTTTATTTTAAATACTTTGATTGATTTTAATGTCCACTTTTCATTAAAGGTAATCAAATGTGTATGATAACCAAATGGTATTGTTATAGGCCATTTTGTCACCTCTGGTCAATATGCCTTCAACTAGATCAATCAACAACCTTTGACCTACTTTTCATCATACTTTCAAAAATCCCTAAGCACGGCTCATTCTAATCCCCGAGTTTCTGGCTGAAAGCACCTTGTTTCATTCATTTTAAGGATTGACGTTCCCTAGCCTCTTACTGGACATCGTTGACTACTAAGTTTTACTACTCTACACCTGTGCTAATCACTAGTAGGTTGCTCAATGTTGGGGGTGTGTTGATTCTATAAATTCAAGAAAAAGAGAGAGAATATCGAAGCCTATTCTTCCAAAATCTTCCAGGACATGTTGTAACCATTTCCCTACGATAAAAGTCTCAAATCCTATCCTATCCTACCTTGGAGTTTTCATCCCTTATCCCCTGAGATCATCCTTCCATCAAGAGTGGATCTCAATCCCATATTGGTAAAAACATAAGAATTCATGAACTACCCCCTTCACCTATATATTTATTGCCATCCGCAGTCAAGAGGTCAGATTTTGGAGAGTGATTCTACCCTTATGTCATTGGTGTGAGAGATATATTTCCATGCATTAGGGTGATTAGAGGTGCACTTTGTGACAAGGAAAGGACAAGTCAACTTGGAGGAGCTCTCTACAAGATCAACACCTATCTTTCATTGTAACTCACTCCATTTCTATTATTGCAAAGAGTTCTTTGTTTTCTTATATATGATGTTATGGTTTCATATATTTCAATACCATGTTGATCTATTGAATAAAGTGATTAGATGATGTTGAATAGATTCTGTGGATTGTTGGCTTATGTTATTTGACTGTGCAGGTTCTAATTATAGTGATCAAAGCTAGGATTTGAGCATTCAATCCAAGGAAGGAGAGAATCATGTGACATATTCCAGGTAGGATTCATCCCGTTATATATTTTCTTTAAGTAAAACATTAGTCCCTTTGCATTTTTGTTGTTCTAGGCCAGTCCACTAGGCCTAGGGAAGATACTTTTGTCTGCAGTCATAGATTTCATATAACAAATTAGAGACCATACTTAGGAACGATGTATTCCCTTGGTGATTTCTTTGTCCATTTTTCTTGTCTTACCTCTTCTCTGGACCTTTATTGTCTTATTTAGTCAAGAAAAAACATAGGAAGTGTTGGATTTGTGGGCCCTGACCTAGGTTCAATGTTAGTAAGCCAAACAAATCCCTACACTACTGGCCCTTTCGGCATCATCCTGCGGAGTGCAGACCAAAGTCTCACCCGAAGTAGTTTGGGGGGATGCTGGAACCAAGTTTCCACACCCTTAGATGGTCGTGATGTCGGTTCATACCCCTTGATCCTGCCTTCGGGTAGGTTGCTAAGCCTTAGGGCTTAACGATCTACCTTCAGTACCTCCGCGAAGGTGTATGATTGACCTTCGTGAAGCCCTAACCAATGGTTCAGGTACTTTTAGGCTCCTATGACAATGTATTGGATAGGTTCCCAAGTTATCTCAAGTATCTTACCTATTCTACCAAATAATTAAAGTTATCGTCGCGTAAACTAATATTCTTACTTGCATTCAACTAAAAGATATAATCACATACATTCGCGCATCAAATAAACATTGTAATATAAACCTAGATTGGAACACAATACAATCAGATGCATTAACAAAGACTAAATACACAGTAATTGTAGAATACTTATCTTTATTGATATCTCCAGTTTAATACAGACTCTATCCACCCTACGCACATAGCTGCAGGGGTCCGCACACTAAGCTGTGGACTTCTACCCTAGGCCTCTGTGCACTCAGCTGCAGAGCCTCTACCTATGTTAAGGCCCAATAACACTTAGAACTTCTCCACACCAGTCCGCTATTTTCCTACTTCATTCTTAAGTATTGACTGCTTAGAGCTTACTTACTTAGCTCCTTTTTATACAATCCCATGGTCCACGGACCATGGTTAGATATTTATAGCCGACTTGACACTTTACAAAATAAGGGGGACAACCCTTTATGACTCTTGACACCTTCATGCTCCGCAATCACAAAATGTAGAGACTTTACAACTTTATTACAAAATTGTCCCAAAACATGGGCTTTTAGCCCCAAAACTGCTCTTGGGGGAACCCATTCCCAATAGGCCCCCAACACAAACATGGTGACTCACCCTTGAGTCACTCTTTGGGCGCGAATATCTTGGCGCAAAGACCTCCCAACTCGACCTGTATGAGTGCCACCTTGGCGATGCATTGCACAGTCGTCTGCTTCACTTCTTTGATCAATTGCTCTATCGCTGGTCCTGAACTGTCAGCATGAAGCTTCTGCTGAGTTGCCTATGGACTGGTAATCTTGCCTTCAATGGAGGTGTGACAGAATAGGCCTTGTCCAATGAAGGCTTTAAGCGTGCCTTCAACACTGCCTCTTTGTGAGAAGAATGCATTTACCTATTTCTTCAGTGTTTTGGATTGCTATAGCTTTGCAAGTCTTTGTGTGAGGGCAACATTGTGCGCTGTTCCTTTCACCTCGTCATAGCACTGCTGTAGTTTTCGCTCCTTTGTCTTCGGCCTCTGTACATTAGGATCCTCTTGAAAACTTGCCAGTACCTCAAACGACTATTCAAATAGCCTTATGCAGTCTGCTACTGCGCTGTCTACTGCTGCTATTGCCTCTCTGACAACGGTTGTGCGCTGCTCCTTTACTTTTGACGGAGTTGAAGGCTGGGCCTTCAACTGCAATTCTCCAATCTGTAGGTTCAACTCCAGTTGACCCTTAGCCAAATATGCGTGAGTGTCACGCACCCCCGTGGCAAGTTTGTGGACTTGTTCATTTGCCTCTGCATCCTCTGGAATGTCCAACTCTAAGACCATTCGACATGCTTCCTCTACGACCTGAACTATGTGCTTGTTTCGGTCGGTTACGTCATTCATGGTGGTGATGGCAGAGTCTCGCTATAGGGCCATTTGCAAATTATTGATGTTCAACTCACTGATCACCTGTAAATTACGCTGTTCACGGGCCCTCAGCTCCACGATCACCCCATCCTGCAGTAGGTGGAGTGCCTTGCTAGGAAGTGATACCAAGTTCAGCCCTACTCCCTTGAGGGTGCTAACTGTTGGTCTGTTAGCTTCATTTTCTATGGTTAGTGCTCCCTTCGGTAGCACTATCGCTCAGAAGTCCTTCATGTGCAGCGTCTCGACAACCTTTGAAGTATCGATGACGAGGCTGGTGGACGTCGCGCCAGCTCTAATGCACGGATCTGCAACTCATGCAGACCCATCTGGATGGCCCCAAATACTTGCTACTGCTGCTGCTCGAACTGCTATAGTACCTCCGCAGTGACATCCCACACCGTATCTCTAATGTCATTCAAATCTCCCTCTGTTAGGTTGATTGGGTCCAACGACGTCTTACTGGCCTTGGATTTCTTCCATGGCCTAAATTTTTCCTATCCTCTTCAATGCTTGATACAGAATGACGCCATTTGCGGGTCCGCTCTGTGCTTCTCTGTTTGCTCATCCGTTTCTTCCTCTGTTTCGGGCGAGGGTCACCTTGCACCTTTTTCAAAGCCATGCTTTGCTCTGCCTATCTCCTCTTCCGCCTACTGTGCGATATCGCGCTCTTCCTGGGCCTTGGCATCGACCTCCTTCTTCCTCTTCTCACCTAGCTGTGCCATCTTGAGCTTGACCTCCTCCTTTTTGTGCTATGTGGTAGACTTGCTCAATCCCACTACCGAGTCTAAGGCAATTCCACACTCCGCCGGCCAGCGATCAAGAATGGAATCGAGCGCGTCATTAGTTTCCAAGTAAGGCAAGTCATGCCACTTCTGCTAAGGGTCGTTCCGTTCCCTGATCGATACATGCTGAAAGTCTGCCTTGAACTCCATGTACTCCTGTAGTTTGGTAAACACAGTATCGTGGCTTGCGGCTGATAGCGATACGTATATTTATTTCCATAAATATACAACACATCTTGATATCCTTGATGCACTGAGCATCCTTGGTCACCCACAACGAAGTGTACTTCACCACTTCTGGTTGGTCTGGTGTGATTGAGGGGAATTGAATCTCTTTAGGTAGCTCCAAGGCTACCAGCATAATGGACAATAAGAGCCACACATGGTGGAAGCTCTTGCTAAGCTCCTGTGCCTCACGAAAGTTCACGAGGAACTCACCGTAGAGATATCGCACCCAATTAAACTGAATTCCTTCTACGCATTGGGCCGCTAGAGCGACGACGGGTGCTGGCAGTTCATCTGTGCGACACTCCCGCATAATGTTTCCTACCAAAATCTACGTGGCCACCTTGACCAGAGGATCACAGATACTTGAGATGGCATAGCCTCGCAACTTCTTCACAAGCTTGAATTTCTCCTTCATGGCCTCCGCGGGGACATGCTCGCCACCTTTTCCACCAAACATCATGGCCAAATTTTCCTTTATATATGGCAGCTGTGTGATCCAATGGATCAACCTGTCAGTGATGGGTATCGGCTCCTCCAACAACATAAATCCATCGTACACCAAGCATAGCAGCTGCTTGATTACCATTACTGTAATGGGTGTGTTATTGTAGTGTGACACCCATAGTAGGTTGAGCAGACCTGCCTTGTCTACACCCCGAGCCACTTCCGCGGTTCCAACATAGTCATCCTGGTGGTTGTATGAACAACGTGGTGGCTTAACTGTTCTGTTGCCAAATGAGGGAACTTCTCAGTGTCAGCTAAGTCCCAATCTTCCAATTTCAATAGTGAAACCCGCCCCAAGCGCTGTCCTTTAAAGACAATCTCGTATGGTAGTAGATGTATGTGTAAGGTGACCTTGCTTTCGTTAATGAACTTTGGCTCCTTGGTCTTGCCCTTGTGCGGAGGGACATATTCGGGTAACTGAGTAATAGGGTTAGAACCCTCGACTTCGACGTCCTCCACTTCCACCCCCAAATCCTCATCATCCATCTGGATGTCCTCAATCTCTTCCTCCTCTGGCTCTAAATTAATAGTTTTTCCCTTTTCTTGTGTGGTGGGCTTGTCCTTCTGTGGGTTTCTTCTAGGCGACACACGCATGGGTATTGCAGCCTACTTGCCCTTCTTATCCTTCACACTCTCCTTGGTCGGGGTAGGCTTTGGTCTAGGCATCCGTGGTGACTTGGGGACTTCAGCTAGTACCTTTGCAACCTTCAGAGTAGCTCCCTCTGCCTCCATAACAACCTCCAGCACAACCTGCTCAGCTGTCACTACTTCGGCATCCATAGCTTCTGATCTTGGGATAATTTCATGGAAGATATGCGGTCGGACTTTGGAAATTAATCAAATGCTGGCCAGTCAAACAATGCTTCGAGAAATGCATGGTTCATGCACGTCTGAGAGCTCACCAACTTAATGCTAAAAATGCTAGGTGTTTTTTCGTTGGGTAGCCACATGTAATTTATAAGCCATTTTGAATTCAAATCCGACCGTTCCCCCCAATTTGGTTCATTAATGCTAGATTGGCGGCAAATTTTCAAGGATCTTACCCATAAATTTCATCTTAAATGCCACCTGCCCACTCCATTTGGATGCATTCTCACTGTCAAATCATGAATAGTGACTTTAACGATCACTTTCCAGCTGGCTTGCATGGTTTTTCCCTGGGTAGCACAGCTCTCTTCGCCCTGTTGTGAACCCTGTGACATCTCCTCATTCCTTGCAATCCCCCGATCGTGTATTTTCCCATCCCGGGCAGTGTAGTTTATAGTCCCGCGCCTCCTTTCAGCTACCTGGAGCGCTAAGACTATGCTAGCTTTATATAGTCACCGGGCTGGATCACTGGTGTGTGGCTTCAATCGGCTGCCATTCACCTTTCCTGGGAATGGATCTCCATTCAATTTAACCAATTGAACTGATCCGCCGTCAGTAATATCCTTAATGACATATGGCCCTAGCCAATGCATCCTAAATTTCCTTGGAAATTTATAAGACTTGCTATCATATAACGAAACCAGATAATTTACCTTAAAGGTGCGTAGTTTAATGTGCCGATCATGCCACGTTTTTTCGCGCTACTTTTGGACTTGTTGGTGAAATCTAACCAGAAACCTTTCTTCCTCAAGCTTAGAAAGCTGCACAAGCCTCTCTTCCAGGGCTCCATGATCCGTCATACTTGTGAGTTTTGCTATGTGCAGACTAGGCACAATGTATTCCATTGGCATCACTGCTTCAATTCCATATACAAGCCTAAAGGGTGTTTGTTTAGTTAACTTTTTGCACGTTGTTCGATAGGCCCTTAATACTGCGGGTATGCGCATGTCCCAATCATTTCGCTGAGCATTGGAAACTTTGGTCAGCGCGTTCTCTAGTACCTTATTGAATGCTTCCACCATCCCATTAGCTTATGGGTGATAAGGCATGCTTTTTTGGGGATATACCTAAAATTCCTCCATCAGCGTGCTGATTGTTTCGTTCAAAAAGTGCGTACTGCGATCACTCATCAAAATATTTGGACACCCAAATCGTGTTAGTACATACTCAAAGAGAAACTTTGGATTGGTCGTGCCTATGCAGTACTTCATGGGCTTTGCCTTCGCCCATCGAGTCAAATACTCAATCACGGTGATAATGTACCGCGCACCCGTCTACTTTCCTTGAGGCTGAATGGGTCCCACAAAATCTATTTCCCATTTCTCGAAAGGTTGTAACATCATCTGCGGGTTTAGAGGTAGCTCATCTCTCTATGATGGTTTTCCATTCCTTTGACACACATCACATGATCTGCAGTAGGCTTTTGAATCCTTATGGAGGGTTGGCCACCATAACCCTACACGTAGAATCTTCTGCGTGGTTGCCCCTCCTGCGTAATGGCCTCCCTTGGCACCCCCATGAGCATTCGCAAGGATACTGCTTCTCTCAAACTCCGGTACATATCATCGCAATACTTCATCAAACCCCATTTTGTACAGATGTTCGACAATGACAGAAAAGTCTGCCGCGCACACCACTAACTCCTTTTTCTGTTGGGTGGTGTAGCTTTCTGGAGTAGATCCCATCGTTAGGAAGTGTATGATGTCTTTAAAGTGACCATCCATGATGCACATTGCAAAGAGTTGCATGTCAAGAAATTATTCCTGAAAATTAGTGAGCTCTTCTCCCATTTTGATGCGTGACAAATGGTCTGGTCTCATTTCGAATGTAGCAATGACTACATGTGAAAAATTCGCAGGCACATTCTTTAATTTGAAAGGCATTACCGTTTACTGAAAACATCCCCATTCAGTCACGAAAGTTGTCTTGCTTCTATCTTCGGGCAGGATTTTGATCTGATGGTACCCAGAGAACCATCAGTGAACGAGTACACTTCCTGGCCACCTACATTATCCAATACCTCATCAGTGAACGGAGTTGGGAAAGGATCATGCATGCAAGCGTCATTCAACTTCCTGAGGTCTACACATATCCTTATTTCATACTTCTGCTTCTTTTCCTGTACCACCATTGAGCTCACCCAATCAGATTCTTCTACGGGCTCAATGATGCTTGTCGCGAGCATCTTATCTAACTCTAAGTAGACCTTCTCCTTATACTTCGGATTGAGACGGTAAGGTCTTTGCTTAACCAGCTTCGCATCGGGTTTTAACATGATCTTCATAACACCCAAGTCTCCTATTATCCCCTTTAACTTCATAAAATTGGTACGGAACAAATCCTGGTATTCATGGAGCAATTCGACGACCTTATCGACTATCGCGTCATCCCAGTAATCTCCAATCTTCGTGAATTTGCGCTCCACCTCCATACCAATATTTATCCATTTAGTTTTTAGCGATGTGGCTATATCAGGATTCTTGATCGGTGGTCCCTTGATCTCATGGTGACCCTTGGTTTCAGGGATGTTAATCTTTCGGGGGCCCTCGTCTTCTTCTTCAGTAGTCACATTATAGCATTCCTGCTCGTGGCTTAGTTGAGTAGTCCAATCAGGTTGAATCAGATCCAAAGGATCCTATGATATCCTAAATATCGTTGCTTTAACTTCTTGTAGTGCTTCGTCAATACAGTCAAACCCATCTTCAAAGCTAAACGTCATTATGAACCCTTCGCACAACATATCCCATTCTTCTGTGCCATGGCGAAGTTTTATCTCCAAGTACCAGTTCATCAGGATGAAATCCAGGGTGTGATAAAACAAGTGCACCCATTTAGGTTGGGGCTCCACTCCATAGGCCTTAGCCAATTTAGTCAAGTGTGCGTGCGGATCATCCTTCCCATCATACTTATCCATCACTCATACCTTTGGCTTCACAAAGTGTGTTCTCATCATCCTCCTATACTCACGCCAATCATCAAAACTACCCTTGTGCGTGCTCTACCATCTCGCAGGAGTACCGCGCAGTGCCCAATCCAAAGCCTGGAAGCGTTGCTTCTCTAGTAATTCCCTCTCAAATACATCCAAAAACACATCCACATCATTCAAGCCATTATAAGTGGCCAGATTTCTTACCTCTGATGACACATAGCGCAGCGACGAGGTCATCATGTTACAGCTCAGCATAGTTACTTCATGTAGCTGATTCTACCTGCGCTCTAATTCTTTGTCTAAGTTTGAGGTGCAAGAACTCTCACGATCCCATGTAATTTGTCCATTCGCTGTTGGATTCACCCAATCTTGGTCTCACACTGTTATCTTATATATGTAGTCCAAATCATCATCACTTTCGTAATAGCGAACTAGCTCAGTATAGCGCAATCCTTTTGCAGGATCTATGGGTACTATGACGCGAAGCAATTTCTTTTCAAATATCATCTTTCACTTGTTTAGGTTGATTACCTGATTCATGTCAGTAGCCCAATCAATGCCAAGGAGCATAGGGTAGGGGTTGCTATCATCAACATTTTTTATTACTTCAAAATCAGCCAATGCGCTCGTGCCTTCAATATCTACAGTTACTCCTTGCAACTGTCCCATGGGGATGATCTTTTGCTGATTTTCCATCCTTAATTGAATCAGATACCACTGCAGCACGGGTCTCCCCATCCATTCCCAAGTCCGCTTTGGAAAAACATTCGCGTTTGGCCCTAGATCTAAAATAACTTGATCCATTTCATATTCTCCTATCTACACAGTCAGTCTTATCTGACGTCCTATCCTTGCCTTATGCTTACCAATATTTCATACCACGCGCGGTTCACCTAGAGTGCTTCAGGCGCATCTATTTATAAGTTATTGTAACCCCTTGATAGCCTTGCTGTCGCGCAACAACTTCATGTAGGTCTCTAGAAAGGTTGTAAGCATAGAAGGGTCCATTTCCCGAACAGGTTTATCCCGGCTCTTTGAGGTAGAGGCCTCAATGAAGCTCTTCTTTTCTTCCATGAACGTTTCGCGTGTGTCCTCCAAATCAAATTCAATGTCCTCTCGAGCTTTGCGAACCCATACGCTATCTTTGGGTTGTTTCCCCTTATCGTCGCTTGTTTCAATTCCACTTCAGAGCACTATATTCACATTCGGATCTTCTTCGTGAGGCTCAGTCCTCATCATCTACGAGTTTTGAGTCGGTTGCAGGGTAGCACCCCTTTCTCGTGTATCCTTGCTATCAGTGTAGGATAGTCCTCAGTCTCGTGATCAAATTGAGTGCAATATTTGCATGATGGACGCGTTGGGTTAGTGCATTCTCAGGCATAGTGTCCTGGTCCTCCACAATTGTAATAGATCAGCTGTCCCCGACCTCTGCCAACTCCTACTCTGCCTCAAGCTCGTTTGAGCCCCTGAGAGCCTGTCTATGCCACCCCAGCGCCCTAGTTAGGAGGCCATGTTTCTACCTAAACTCTATAGGCAGGTGTTCTATCCATCATTAATTCATAACTTCGACAAGTGCACTCATCATTCTCTACTGACCTGTAGAAATTGCAGAATAGTTGTTGCGGTGTTTGTACAAACTTCTGCAATAAATGATGATTATTAGTCATATGTTTTCCTGATACCTGACATATAGTGCACCACAACGCAGGCCCCACACCCAGTCCTGCTTGTAATTCCAGCCTCAAAGGCATCGCTCCTCCTCCTACAATATAGTTCGCAAAGACCGGGCAATGGTCTTTGTCATGCCCTTGACCTTTACATTTTAGGCGCCATATCTCTTCGCGTGCCTTTGGATGAATTGTTCTGTCCTATTTCTGACTTTGCACTTCGAGGCAAATATTTTTCGACTGCGCATGGATCTATTGAACCCCCAAATTTAGATCTTACATCAGTGTTTCATGCAGTCTTATTGCAATCTCCAAGGCCTCTACCTGAGTCGTAATCTTCTATTGTGACAGCGCAACCCTTAAGTGAGGTAGGAGCAAAGCCATAAACCATTTGCAATGTTGCCCATCCATTAAATTCATATTAGCTTTGTGGATTTTACACTTCAATCTTTGATCCAACTCCCAAGGTGTCTCACTAGGTTTCATCATGATTTCTTTGAACCCCACAATCGACTGCGCATCAAATTTATTCCTACTGAACTCTTTGTTCATTGCAGTTTGGATTTCTGCCAACCCAGTGTTTGGGTTATCGTTAGATTACTTGATGTACCAAGTTAGCATGCGATCCTACAAAGAACTAACCAATGTTGCCTTCTTCATGTGATTGTCTGTGAAACTTTGAGCTTCCCATACAGGTTTTACGATGAATCAGAACTGGTCTGGGTCCTCATTTCCCAAGCCCTTAAACAATGGTAGCTTCATTGAATTTCCCATCTTGAACTGTGGTGGAGGTTGTGGTGGTGTGGGCGATGTCGCAGGTGACGATGGTGAAGGTGGAGGTGGTGTAGGTGGAGGTGGTAGTCTCGGGAACCCTTGTTTTATCAACTGAACTGCATTTCGCAGAGAAGCCTGCGCTACTCCCTCTTCATCACTCAAAGGATGTGAAATTAATGGGCTATATTCAGGACCCTTTCTTCCTTCGCTCCTGTAAATATTTCCACTTTATGTAGCTCCGAACATCAAGGTAGCTACATAACCCGCTTTTCACACAATAACATCTTAATCCAAGTATTTAAAGACTTCAAGTACTTACCTTGCGGACCTTTGAAAAATCGTCGCTCCGCCTTACTATAACTAACTGAGGTATCGACCATGAATTCAGTCACAAAACCTCCTATGATACGATTGAGCCAATGATCGACAGTGTGAGTGATCTTATCCTCAGAGGCTTCTAGTCTTTGTACTAACTCTGGGGTCCAGATAATAGGACCATTGAGCCTCCACCTTACTTGGCTATCCGCTAGCTTCACGATCCACTCGTATAACTCAACTGGAAAGGAAAAAAAAAATATCTCATGGATTTTTGTTTTCATGTGCCGCGAATTTGTGGATCTTCTTATCCAACCACTATCCATTATTCCTTTGTCAGCTGCGGATTTCTATTTTCCTACATTGCAAATTCAAGGATCTTCCTATCCGACTAGCCTTCAATCTCTTTCTTAGTTGGATTCCAGTGATACGACATCACACATCTCTCATGTAGATTCCGATCCTGGCAATAGAACCATTTTTTGGCTTTGTGGGCCCTGACCCAGGTTCAGTGTTAGTCAGCCAAACAAATCCCTACAGTATTGGCCCTTTCGGCATCAGCTTGCAGAGCGCGGACCGAATTCTCATGCAAAGCAGTATGGGGGGACGCTGGAACCAAGTTTCCGCACCCTGAGATGGTCATGATGTTGGTTTATACCCCCTTCTCTTGCCTTCATGCAGGTCGCTAAGCCTTAGGGCTTAATGATCTGCCCTTCAGTACCTTCGTGAAGGTGTACAATTGACCTTCGTGAAACCCTAACCAGTGGTTCAGGTACTTTCATGCTCCTATGACGAGGTATTGTATAGGTTCCTAAGTTATCTCAAGTATCTTACTTATTCTACCAATCAATTACAGTTATCGTCACGTAAATTGATATTCTTACTTGCATTCAATTAACAGATATAATCACATACATTCATGCATCAAATAAACATTGCAATATAAACCTAGATTGGAACACAATATAATCAAATGCATTAACAAAGACTAAATACACAGTGATTACAAAATACTTCTCTTTATTGATATCTCTAGTTTAATACAGACTCTATCCACCCTGTATACACAGCTGCAGGGGTCCGCGCACTCAGCTACGGACTTCTACCTAAGGCCTCTGCGCACTTAGCTACAGAGCCTCTACCTACGTTAAGACCTGAGAACACATAGAACTTCTCCACACTACTCTGCTATTTTCCTACTTCATTCTTAATTGTTGACTACTTAGAGCTTACTTACTTAGCTCCTTTCCATACAATCCCATGTTCGCAGACCATGGTTAGATCTTTACAACTGACTTAACACTTTACAAAATAAGGGCAGACAAACCTTTATGACTCTTGACACCTTTGTGCTTTGCGACCACAAAATGTGGAGACTTTATAACTTTATTACAAAATTGTCCCAAAACATGGGCTTTTAGCCCCAAAACTGCTCTTGGGGGAACCCGTTCCCAATAGGAAGACCTCTCATTGAGTCCCAATTTCAATCCTGGTGTCAAAACTTTGATTTCTTAGACAAATGCACCCTTTGGTATTGTGATAGAGCATTGCACCCTAACTGAGCCTTCTTTGGGCCTGCATTGCATAACACTAGTGCTTCCTTTTCACTTGCGTTGGCCCTTGTTCTTGCATAGTTTTTCTTTTGTCTTGATTTTCTCTCTCATCAACCTTGTTCCAACTACTCTTCCTTGACTCTTTGAGTATATTGTGGTCTCTCTAAATCCTCCGTTTGGTTTTCTTTCATTTTTAGTACCTTTGGTGAGGATTTGCTTAAAGATTTTCATTTTTTCTTATCATTAGGTCATTTGCAAATTACTTTTGTTTGATCGTTGGGTGCTTAGATGAATTGGTGTTCTATTCATCATTAAAATCTTGTTTGAATTAGTGATTAAACATTGCATCTTAGCTTTCATCATTTTTGAAAATTAAGGGGAATGGAAAAGAAAAATCTCTTTGCATTTGCATCTAGGGTTTTGTGTGTGAAATTTTAGGTTTTAACCTTGTACAGAAATTACTTGCATACGAATTCTAGTAACAGAAAATAAACAATAGTGATAGAATAACACATAAAACAAATATACACAGACATTTTCCCCTAGCTCACAAAACCAGGACTACCAGTTAGATTTTTCATTATGTTCCTTTCATTGCTACAATAGATGTATATACATGCTGAAGCAACCAATACCATGGAATGAAAACCATCGCGCCCAAAATCATGTGCAAAAACCATGCACAAAACCATGGAAAAAACCATGCACAAAACCATGGGTCGTAGAAACAATATAACACAACCCAACATTCTCCCACTTGTTTTTTTATTTCTACAGGAGGCCATAGGAGAGCTTAGTCATTTATCCAGACCTGCAATGCCCATTTTTTCTCTACACCAAGAGAACTTCTCAGAGCTCACTGATTTTGTCAATGCATCTGCAATATTCTTCAAAGTGTCCTTGAATGATAAGCAGTGTTCTTTGCCAAGAAAATTGCAGTTTGGTTGTCACAGTCTATCCTTATAGCTCCCTATACTAACCCCATACTTGAACATAATCTTTGCAACCAAATTTCTTCCTTTCTTGCGTGAGTGGCTGCCATGTATTTTTCCTCTGTAGTTGATAGTGCCACTACAGATTGTTTCTTACTCATCCAACTGATTGCACCTCCAAATAGGTTAAACACATACCCACTTGTAGATCTTCTCTAATATAGATCTCCAATGCAGTCTGCATCAACAAAGCCATGGATATCCAAAACTCTATCCAATCCTAGTTTTCCTTGATGGCACAAACCATAACTACTA
>APFE031042596.1:123644-137501 GCA_000404065.3 Pinus taeda
GTATCTATTCTTATGCTACGTTCTTTTTAAATATATTGTTTTCTTTATCTTGCACACTTATATGAATATTGAACACTATCAAATATAACTAAACACATACTAATAAGCTAAGTGATTGACAATTATTGGGTTAGTAGTAAGGAATTGGGTCATAACACAGATCACGCCTCGAGTAGGGCTGTGTGAAGGCAGCATTGCAGGCTGCGAGGTACTGATAGATGCACGTAGCGATGTGTGCAAGGAAAATCCGCAGACCACTGAAAATCATCAGACATCTCTAGGGTGTAGAAACCTGGTTCTAGCACCCTCACATACTACTTTGGGTGAGACCTCAGTCCTTGATTTGCGAACTGTTGCCGAAAGGGCCAGTCGTAGCAAGATTTGTTTGGCTAAATCATCTCTGAACCTGGGTCAGGCCCCCATAAGCCAACACTAAGAAGAAGAAGAAGAATAAGAAAAATAAGTAGAGGGGCAACCAAGCAACCATTTCTACTGATGCAACTGGTATGGAGAAACTTTCCAATCATCCTTGCAAAGTTAAATTCCCTTGCATGCTTTCTAAGGGTAATCACCTTCTAAAATATTGTCTTGGTATTACCAAGGTATTAGAAGTGTGGTCCATAGGCTCACATCGACCTTTGTTGTCAGCTTCTAGAGATCATGCTGGTGACGAACCCTTAACTAGTGATAGTAAGGTCTATCGGAAAAATGGTAAAGTCAAATTTCCCTTTAAGATATGTTAAGGGAATCATCCTATTCACCTTTGTCCTTATATGGATGAAGCCTCAAAGGTGTTGGAAAACATTACATCTTCTCAACCTCATCGTTTGGCTGGTTATCGAAATATGTCTCCTAATCCTCCATTAGTTGATGAAGTGATTGATTATAATTCAAATCCAGTCAATCCTATTATCTCTAAATGTGAATTCCATGAGTTTGTTCCCGACCAACTATTGGTTGAGAAAATGGTTGACTTGATTCCAACTTTAGTCGATCGTACCTTTCCCGTGGAGAGTGAAATTCATATCGCTCAGGTTCGTCTTGTTTCTTCAGGTTCCAATGAACTGGGGGATATTTCTCTCATTCCCATGACATAAGGGGGAAATCCTCTCATTCCCACAAAACTGGAGAAGATTTATCCTATTCTCATAGCAAAAGGAGGCAATTCTCCTTTTCCCACGACACCCCCTCCAAGTAGTATGGTCACGTCTTTTAATTGGAGTCGACTGGCAGAATATCGTTTTCTTCCTTACGTTCCCTTGTAGATCATAGTACATGCTTATAATGTGGTCATACCTAGAATAATCATAGATGAAGGTGCATCCATTAGTATTTTTTCCTTAACTACTTGGAAAGATTTAGGATCACTAGAACTTGTGCACATTACCCAGAATCTACTAGCTTTTAATAGAGGAATCCGTCAACCGTTAGGGATCCTTCCTAAGTTTCCTATTACTTTGAGAGGAAAGTTTGTCTACATTGATGTGATGGTAGTCCAATTCCCTTCGAATTTTAATTTACTCCTTGGGCATGATTATGTTTATGACCTGGGAGCTCTTGTCTCTTCACTCTTTCGTGTGATGTGTTTTCCGCATGAAGGAATAATCATGACCATTAACCAGCTTCCATTCATTTGTACTAATTTGACTCCCAGTCAACCACCTTACCTAAATGGTCCTTATATCCAAGTGATAGCTTCCCCACCACAAATTATTTATGTGGCAACCTCTTCCATGTCCACATCTACTGATGATCTAGTAGGTGATGTAGTGCATCATGTACTAGGGGAATTGGAGCCTGATCTTTCCATTGGAACCTTTGATATATCTCCCTTCCAGAGCATTATTCTCCCATTTGATGAGAACCTCCTAGAATCCATGGCCTCTTGGTGTTCATGATCAAGGTCCTTGGAGAAAAGTTTTGTGTCTTGTGTCAAGCTTGTTAAAAATGAAACAAGGTCCTTTGAAGAGAGTTTCTTTTCTTGTGTCAAGCTAATTGATCCAGGTGGATATTGGTGGCCACCCACCTATTCCACTTCCATCCCCACCATTGTTTCTTTCAGTCTTTCAATTTCCTTAATTATAGCACAGTTTAATATTTTTGGCAATGTTTCGGGTCACGAACTTTTGGAGCTGTTTTGAGGCCCTAAATGACGTTTTTTTGGAAAAACATAGTTGGGAAATACTTGCTTTCAACTTGGTATTCGATATCAAAAGTTTTAGTCCTAGGATATATATTTCTATGGAGGTATCTTGTGCATCAAATATAGATCGTATGCCAAATTTACGACCACGGGAAGTTGATGTACCAACTTACCCCAACATGGCCCATAGTTTGGCATTTCATCTCCTAGGGTTAGGTTTTTGGATTTTTAAGGTTTTCCATTTTTTCTCAATAATAAATAGGCCTTTAAGCCTCATTGTAACACAATTTAGAGGCATGTAGCCGCCACATCTCTTCTCAGAGATAAGCTACCATCGCTCAGGCTAGTTTATTTCCATTTTGTATGTAAGCATATTTCAGTTCTTTTATATTAATGAAATCAAGTTTAATTTTTGCTACATCTTTGTGTGTATGGTTATATCTTTAATTTGTTGCATTCCTGTTTAAATTCGGATCACTCATTAAAAAAATGAAAGAAGGTGTCATGAGCATAGTTCTTTTCCTGTGTCAAGCTCATTAAAAAATGAAACATATCCCCTTCCAATTCAAGATTTGATTAGATCTCGTAAATTCCCAGTTGGATGTTTCACTTAATCTCATAAATGAACCTTCATTCCATCCGCCTGTTAGTACCCTATAGTATACTTACGTGAAGGACATGAAGCCTAGGGGGCATGTGCCTTGAATTGAGTCATTATGATGGGGGCATGCAAACTTATTTCAAGCACATTCTTTTCTCTGTTTCAAGCTTGTGTAAAAATGAAACCAATTTCAAGCATAGTTTCCCATGTTTCAAGCTTCTGTACAAATGAAATCAATTTCAAGCATAGTTTCCCATGTTTCAAGCTTCTGTAAAAACGAAACCATTCCCACTTTACCTCTTGTGATTGCCATTTTTATCAGCCTGTTTTTTCCAGATGATCCTTGGTTTTCTCATTCCATTGTGACCATCTTCTTAGCTGATCATATTCTTTCACTTGGTTTTAACCCTTTCCCGAGGAACAAATATGATGAGTGGTCTTATTAGCTATCCTCTTGACCATTGCATGTTTTGAGCAGTTCCATCATGACCAAACTAGTTTCTACCCTTTATACCACTCGTTCCTTCAGGTGGAGTCCTCTTTCAGCTCTTTTTAGACTCCCAAAATATGAAAAGATTGTCGAACGCTTGTCTTTTTGAACTTGTTAAAATAAACAAAAAGATGTCTGCTCAATATAAGTTTAACCCTTTTCTGGACTGAGATAGACTAACTACAAAAAATGAATACTTTAGTCGAACATGGCAAAGAGGTTCTCTTGGGTATTATTTTCTACCTTTTTAGACCTAAGGGACTATCTATGGAAAGGAACATATGGAGTTTTATTTTCTACTTCTTTTTCAAATTCTCTAAAAATGAAAAATATGTCAAGTTATACTTTCATTGGACTCATTAAAACATCAAACAACGATGGATTCATTGTTCATGACAGGATCAAACCACTCCTTCTTTGTGTTCGTTAAATATTCTTAGAGGGATTTATCCAAAGGATGAACTTACAGATCAAGCATATGTTATCGTCCTCAAGCTTGTTAAAAAATAAAGAGGTACAAAACAATATGGTTGAGGAAATTTGTAAAAGAGGATACTCCATTTGTTAATGCCAACGATTTTCTCTTGAACACAACACTCTTCCACTTCATCTTCGTGGCTATTGGGTTGGGAAATATTCTTGTCTTTTAGTTTATCATACCATTTCAAAGCCTCTGTTTTCAGTTTTTGGTCAATGTTGCCAACTCCATTTCAATGTCACCATTGTGTTCAAGAGAAGTCATTCAATCATATATGCTACAACACTCTTAAGCCTTCATTCCATGTCTACCTCTCCTGATCTATTTTTGTATCAACATCATTCTGATCACTCTGCCTCAAATCATCATACCTGTTTTGTGTCATTAATGGATGATACATCAAGTCCCTCCTGCGACAAGTTGCTTCCATTCGACATCAAATCATTACCGAGGAAGTTGACATAGAAACACCCCTTTGTACCTTGGTGCTTGAATAAATCAATGGAAAATTTCCTCACTCTCAACAATGGTTTACATCACTAGACTTCGACCGAAAGATTTTGTGTGGTGTTCGATATCAACTCATTTATTCACACCATATGGATTGTACTAGAGTACCTTGAGATCCATTGACATCATTGATGGTTTCTCTCACGTATGTTAATGGGTTACATCAATGGTTGGTAATCATATGATGTCTACCATGTTCACCTCCAACTTATTGATTCACATGGTTATTCTTTTACATTGGTTGGTCGTGTGAATGAGGTAGAAGACCTCAGATCTAGTTTCATCCATCCGGGCTATGATTTTAGGAGTAGTACAAAATCGCAATGTATGATGGCTATGATCATGCAGGCACTCATCCAACCATGGGGCCACCATCAGTCATTCATGGACATGTCTTCTAATCATTGTAAATGTAATCTTAGCTAATGTATTGAGTATGGATATGCCTCCCTCAACAAAGATATCATGATGTAAATTTATTGTAACAATTTATGATCTCGCCGGTTTTCTTGGTCCCGACTTGTCACAAGGTAAAGCACTTCAATCATCAGTTATCATTTCTGACTTGGCGTTTTAGGGGGTAATCTGTTATAGGCTAGTTTTTCACATTTGGTCAATAATCCTTCAACTGGATCAATCAACATCCTTTGACCTCCTTTTCATCATCCTTGCACAAATACCTAAGCATGACTCGTTCTAATCCTTGAGTTTCCGCCTGAAAGAACCTTGTTTAAGTAATTTTAAGGACCCACACTCCCTGGCCTCTTACTAGACAATGTTGACTAGCAAGTTTCCTTACTCTGCACCTGTGATGATCACCACTAGGTTTCTCAGTGTTGGGGGTGCATTGATTCTTGAAATTTGGGAAAAAGAGAGAGAATATTGAAGCCTCTTATTCCAGAAGCTTCGTGTATCTATTGTAACCATTTACCTCAGATAATAGTCTCGAATCCTATCTTATCCTACCTTGGAGTTTTCATCCCTTATCCCTTGAGCTCATCCTCCCATCAAGAGTGGCTCTCAAGCCCATATTGGTAAAAGGATAAGAAATCATGAACTACCTCCTTCACCTATATATTTGTTGTTATCCATAAGCAAGGGGCTGTCTTTTGGAGAGTGATTCTACCCTTATGTTGTTGTTATGAGAGATATATTTCCATGCATTAGTGTTGTTAGATGTGCACTTTGTGACAAGGAAAGTACAAGTCAACTTGGAGGAGCTCTTTACAGGATCATCACCTATTTTTGGTTGTAACTCACTCCATTTTTATTAATGCAAAGAGTTCTTTGTTTTCCTATATATGATGTTCTGGTTTCATATATTTCAGTACCATGTTGATCTATTTAATAAAGTGATTAGATGATGCTTCATAGATTCTATCGATTGTTGGCTTGTTTTATTTGATTGTGCTGTTTCTAATTATAGTTATCAAAGCTAGGATTTGAACATTAAAGCAAAGGAAGGAGTGAAACATGCGACATATTCTAGGTAGGATTCCTTCCAACAAACAACAAGGTTTTTGTAATGCAAGAATCAATTTATAAGAGAAACCCAAAAAACTTCTCTAATGTATGCATTTTTCATAACAAAACAATCAAATGCAAATCAATCCAAGCACAAGTTTCCTTCTTTTGTGAATTTTTTTTTAAAACATAATCTAATAAAAAAATTCCAAGACACAAACCATAAGACTTTGAAAATGATTACTGTTGATAGAGAAAGAAAGATGCAAAAGACCTAATCAACTACAACAATGGCTCTTTCCTTCAATAGGTCAATGAAGCAACCAAATCAAAATAATGTAACAATGGAAAATTTCACATGAAGCAGCCAAATGAAATCAAAGCAAACAATTTCATTTACAAAAGGCTAAAAATTAACCCATAAACTAAATTGATCCTCTGATTGAAGCTCAACCAGACAAAGAAACAAATAAATTTCATTTTTTTCTCCATCATCACTGGCCAATAGTTGAGACCAATGTGATGGCCACGAATTTTAAGCATAAAAATGTGATGCCATTGCATATGTTAAGAAAAAAGCCATGATGGGCACAAAAAACAAGAAAAAATTAAAAAAATCTCTAAATATTAAACAATTCTAGAATTTGAGATTAATAAAGGTTGACCAAAAGACTCAAAACACGACTCAACTGTTTCGAAATCAAAATAAGTTGAAAATCATCTCTCTCACTAATATAGTTTCCAATTTTTTAGGTGCACAAATCTCAGTGTGCGGACATAACAAGATCTCCCTAGGCTTGGAAACTAAGCATAGAAACAAACATACAAATAAATGCAAACATTCCCTAGCTTATGACTTAGTCATAGATATAAGAGGATGCAAAGACTCATACTATTTCAAAAAATTCTTAATGATGACCCTCGATGTTGTCCTTTGTAGCTTCCAACCTTTTACCCTTTATGCTCCAAGAGGAGACCTACAAAGAGAAAACCTAGCAAGAGATCAAAGCATAACATATATCAAATAGTCAATCATAAACCATGTAAGAGATTAGGAAGCCTTACAATAAAAATTATAACACATGCATATGGGAAAGAAACAAATATTTGTATTGATGATAATAAGCGAGAGATTTAAAACCAAGTGGCTTGATGTTGGAGTATCCTTGCAATGATACTCAACCCAATTCTTTGAAATGAAAATAAATCCAATGGAAATTTGAGCAGCATGTAGGTAATTTTAGAGGTCTGAAATGGAAACCCAACTCTCTTTGAAGGAATTTTACTTATAGGAAGGAGTGGAATTTGAGATATCCATGAAGGGAGGAGATAGATCCACAATTATTGGGATGGATCCACTATAGGAGGAAGGAGGCCCAGGATATGGGGAGCTCGAGCTCAATCTCAACCAATTTGGATTATATAGCAACCATGAGGCCTCTAGAAAATAAATCTTCGTTTAATTTTTTTTTTTACTTACATAAGAAGATAATCACGACTATAACAAAGGAAAACCATGATGACATCATGCGTCATTAGTTATTCAAGGTGTGACCATCGCAGGTTGTGAACTGAGGACCCGCAATGATCTCCAAAATTAGTGTTTTTTAAATATTTAACCTAGGATTCTTATACTTGATGATAGGTACTTCTTCCATATTTCAAGGCAATTTATGAGCATAGTTCATTGGATAATGAAAGACCCAATTTTTTCATCATTTTCATAAGAGTGGCAAATTGATGTGTATCAATCGTGTGCCCCAAACAAAGACTGTATGCAAAATCTATGTTCTTGAGAAGTTGATATTGATGTACCACCTTCAAGCCTACAAAAAATTTAGTGCTCCTTATTCAAGGGTTAGGGTTTAATACCTTTATGGTTTCTTTATTTATGTTAAAATGTCATTATTTCATTCTTTTGTATTATTTTTTGCAAATGAATGTATCTACCATCTCTCTCACTTTAGAGGCAAGCTATCACAATTCTAGCCAATTTGTGTTTGATAATATTATGCATTTTATTCATTAATAGAAGTTAGGTTTTCACTATGTTGTATTTTTGTATGTGTGTATTTCATTTCCTTTCCCTCCTTTCATTATATTCCTTGTACAACCCAGACCATGCACCTCACAATGAGAATTTGGACTAGGACCATTTCTCCCTCAAATTTCATTCACCATAGGGATCCATGTAAAATTTGGGATAAAGATATGTCATACCTATTATGAGCCTATTTTTCTTCTTAGAGATAGTACTCATGAGTTCTTTTACTCTTGACCATTTTTCTGAGATTTGACCTCTCTTTTGGCCTAGTTTTTTCCACTATGAATAAAGGTGCTCCATGCCATTGGAGGGCTAGAACCGCTCTATCAGACACTAGGTCCCAATGATCGTGGAGAAAAATAGGCCAAAAGAGAGGTCAAAGCTCAGAAAAGTGGCCAATAGTAAAATAACTCATGAGTACTGACTCTAGGGAGCAAAATAGATTGATAACAATACCCATTGGTATTACCAATATAGTTGGAATGCAAGTTGGGTCCATTTATTTAATCTTCTCTAATAGTAGGCATATTTATGCTTGTTTAAATATATCCTTTATGAATGTATCTATACTCTTTCCCGTGATTGAGGACGCATGTCCTAATTAATGTCTTCTTATTTCTTTTGGAGTACTTCCAGGGTTCCTCTATTTCCTTCACTAACTTCATCCTCTATGCCACTCTATGGCCCAACCTCTATCTTCATGATCAACATTATGATTGAAATATATACAAATTCTCATTTTGTTCCTCAAGCTTTTCCTCTTGTTTTCACAAAGCTTCTTTCTCTCTCGACGACTAAGTTGGCTTCTTCTAAAGACTGCTCAAGTAATGTTGAAATTCTCTCTCTTACTCATTGAAATTTTAGGCCTTGTGCATCTCCTAGAGTTTCCTAACTCCAGCTACCTAACACAACCAAATTATATTTCCCTCAATTGATTCAACTTCTTTAAGGTTAATCATGGGGAATGTCACCATAAATTTGTGATAGATTGACATCGCGTTCAATATAAATTCTATATTCTTCTTCTCCATGGTTCTTACCCCTTTCTCTATAGCCTGAGCCATTTATAAATTAATTAACAAAACACTAGATAATGAATTATCAATTAGACACAAGACAAATAATGGGAGCATGGGAATTGAAAGAAATTCCACTTCGCAATACTCATGTCCATTATTTTCAAAGGTCACGATTAGTTTTAACCATTCTAGAGGATTTCTAGGGTAAAACATGTTATTAGCATGTTTCCTATTTATTTATATAACATTATTTTCTGCATTTAATTATATTCTACAAATTTAAAGCAATCTAAATTTATCTGCAATGAAATAGCAAATAGATGTTTAAAAAAAAATAATTGGATAAAATAAATTAAAGCTCATGCTAGCGATTTAACTTGGCCATAGGTTGAGCTATTGTATATATAGATATATCTTTGAGGGTTAGCACAAATTTTCATGAGCTAGATTTGAGATCTCTCCTCGAATTTGGGGAGGTCATGGGTTTAACTCTCTTCATCCCTTCAAGGTTAGGCTCCATAATCAAGATCAATGTCTTACCCCATTTACAATCCATTGATCATGGGGGAGCACTCAAAGGGTAACCATTTTCCCCTGTAATAGGTAACCATTTTCCAAACAATATATTTTAGTTGTTGATAGTAAAAATTTTTGTGTCTCCAAGCCATTAAAAGTATTCCAAGGACTATAACATTTGACGTCACTCTTCCAAAAATTTTGGCAACAATTTTGACGTAATTTAAAATGTTCATAGTCATTAGAAACAATGCCATCAATTTGATCCATGACTCTTTTGAGAGTTTGACTAACATTTCTCAAAGTTGATGCATTGGAATCATCTCTAAAATTAGATATTGTAATCAATTTAATGTGTGAAATTCTCTCTAATTAATTAAGGAAACTTAGACATAAAAAATATTTTCATGTGTATTAGGTACCATTGTTTAAGACTCATGTGTACCTTGTAAAATATATGATTCAAAATTTCAACAATTTTACATGTAAAATTTTACTCTTATACAGTTTTCATAATTATCAATAATTATTCTATTTATACTATTAACTAAAACACACACACACACACACACAATTTTAATCACAATTCTGAGTTTTAAATGTTACTTTGACATGTCAACACAAGATGCATAATATTCTAGTGAGGTAGGTTGCTTTCCACATATCGGACATGTTTTCAATGATAGTCACATTAATATATTGTCTTGAGTTTGTATCTAAAGTGATTGAGAGCACTATTTCTTCTCCCATCCACCTGGGTTCAATTTCATTGGATGTGATTGGCCCATTGTAATAAGGTTGGAAGAGTAAGCACCCCCACCCATGCAACTTATCAACTCTTGCTAAGTCATAAGTTATTGGTATACGTAGCTTGCAAGTAGTTGGATATGCTCTTGGTGTTATAGTGGCATCCATAAAATTTGATCCTTGGCCTCACCCATGTTACTCCAAACTTGTGGAAATGTCAAATAAATTTGAAGAAAAAACCCAAATGATTATATGTGTTAGAGATAAAAAAAATATTAAATAAATAAATAATAAGACATTATGCATAGAAACAATACACACAAACCTGTTGTGCTATACAACAACCCCCCATTTCAAATTTTTAATCTTAGTATGAAAGATGCTAAATAAGAAATAGGTCCCCTTTAGGATATAAAACACAATAATTTTTTTTGAGTAAAAATAGATTTTCCATACTTTTCATATAAAAATTGCTTTATGAGTGTTTTGAACTGCTCATCGCAAATCGAAATTGCTTAAGACCGATGAACATCCATTTGAAAAGTTGCGATGCGATCAAAGTCATCGCAAATTCCTCATCACAAAGTTTTAAATTGAAATGGTCTATTTATAAACATGCAATGTGATATAACTATCGCATTTCGCATATCAGTAATCCTAAGGAATAGGTTAGGGCACTTCGTTGAAACCTTGTGATGCGGTAAGGCTATTGCATATCCATAGGAAAACATTGAAACCACTCCGTTGAAATTTTGCGATGCGATATAACTATTGCGATCGCATATCGCATATCGCGCTCCCAATAGAAGCAAGTAACATATACTATGAAGACTCATGATATAATGTTAAATCAATTATAAAGGAAAACATGATTTACGAAGGAAAAACATGATTTGCCAAGTTTAAAAGGAACATGCCAACTCTATGTGCTAGCTCATCACTCATCGCAATCACAACAATACAAAGAATTCTTTTAAACATAGCTCTTGTAACTCTCGATTTGTGATATGTGATGGCTCTACAAGTATTAAAATAATACAATTGCTAATCGCAAAATCGTAGAGTTATGACACCTATTCTAAAAGGACCATTGCAAAACATGGGATGCAATATATATTAATTCGACATTAAAGTTTCACGTCATGAGGTTACAGTAAATCATTAAGAGGCAGTAATGGTTACAATCCTTTAAGGATTTCATTCTTCGTGACTATGTACAATATGAGATCTCTTGCATCTAATGTGCATAATTGCTTTTAGTATATAATTAGCTTTATTGGCTACTCTCAAAGTTTTTTTCCTATCACGCTCCTCTTTCTCATTTTACAGTGTCAATCCAGAATCACGCAATCAGTCAAAATGTCTAAGAAAGCTTGAAAGATAAAGTTTCACCTTATAGTGGAAGAAGGACAAGGAAAATTGGTGTTAATATTAGATACTACCTGTCAAGGCCTTGGTAAGATCTTGTGGGAAGGCATATATTCTTTGCTTGAAAGTGAAAATCCGAAGTAGATAGAAGAAGAAGCAACAACTGATGGAACAGATGAAATAGAAAACATGCTCAGTGATTTGGCCAACTCTTTCCTCCATCGAATAGCGGCTCGTGCAAAGATTTTACCATATAATGATATGGTAAGATGGGTAATCAAAAGAATTAACATAACGAACAAATATTTTTTCACATCTGATGGGAGGATGTTCGGATCCTTCAAATCTGAAGACGTCAGGAAAATGTATCACTTGCCGGATCCCAGTGACACTACAACAAATCATTCCTAGAATCTTTTGCCAAGGAAAATCAGATAGAATCAGACCCTATTAAGCAATGGAGACACTTTCCTAAGAAGCACAAACATGAATCATCCAGTAGGTATTCTGTGGACTATTTAACATCTCCATATTGTTATGCTACTGATATGATGTGTAGACTCTTTGGAAACCCTGATTCTACTAGATTTTCTATTGAAATGGTTCCATTGATAGAAGCAACAATAAAATCCTTTGTCATGGATTCAACAACTATCCTATCAGATAAAATGGCTAGTCAAATACTGGATTATAGAAAGAACATATTTTTCACTACTTGAGTTGTGCCCCCCTTCTATATGAGTGCTTACATAGTTGACACAATTTGTTTTAATTCCAACTTTCCCATCCTAGGTTGGAAATGGAATGTTCAGGATCCAACCACCATTCATATTTACCATAAATACTTATGGAATCTTAAATACAAGAATCATTTATACAAAATTTGCCATGGTTTCATTTTACCTGTCCATCAAGCTATCTTTAATAAACCTTCTCCTCAGCTATCCGATGAGGCTAGCATTGATTTAACCTCAATCGACAGTTGGTTGGGGGAAGAGAGGTTCACCTATATTAGGGTTTTTGGGTAGCATTACAGATTCTCATGTCCTTCCACTTTATATTCCAGATAACCTATTAGCCAGGGAAGTAGCCTACTAGATAGTGGAAAAAATGTTGTCTAGAAATCTTAAAGACTCCAAGAAATAGTTGTGGCCTCCCTTTCCTCTTCACTGCAGAACCTACTCATTGCATGATTTTAAACATGCCGAGAAAGAAGCAAACAAGACAAAGGATCTGAGTCTAGCTATTATCCCTAGAAGACAATATGACCCAAATAGCTTTGAATTTCACCACTCAGATGAAAGTCAATAAATTATTGCACGAGAAAGATGAGTTTGATGACTTGTTTGCTTCAACGGAGTTATTCTCAACAATAAGTCATCTGGAAAAATTCAAATTGGGTGCTAATAAAGTGGACAATTTCATTGAATATAGGACACAAAGGTTGTTGACAGTACCTCTGGATTTATTAAGTACTACACCAATCCTTCAGCAAGCAGATCACAATGGAGAGCAGGTTATAGAAAAGATTTCTGAAGAAGTTGAAACAAGTGATAAGGCCAGTGAACCACTTGGAATTGATGTTCACATTGCTCCCATATTGATTAAAGAATGGGAGCAATTTGATCAACAAAACAAAAGTCAAAATTATCCTCAAAACATTATCACATCAACGCCTCATGGAACACAATGGTCCACTATTCTTGATATTTTGATTGAAGAGACACCCAACAAAGATACAACTAGAAAAGAGATGGAAATAATCCTAGAAAATCCTTCAGGGGAGATTACATTGAACATTGAGGAAATTCCACCCTTGGATGTGTTTTACTTCCCAAAACACAAGGCTGTAGTCAAGAGATAGAGGAAAAAGAAGAAAATAGACCAAACATCATCCACAGCTCCTCAATTTGAATTTATGAATGTCATATGGAAAGATTTAGAGGTTAATCCTTCTGAGGATTTGACTAAGTTATCTCAATCTGCAGGTGCATACACAACTGCAACAATTGATAAGGCAACTGAAGTGAATCAATTGATCAAAGAAAAGGATCAAAAGATTAATCAGCTTGAAGAACAGTTGGCAGTAGAGAAGAAGAAGAATGAGCAACTTGAAGAAGAATTAAACCTGGAAAAGCAGAAAATTGACCACCAGGCCATTCAAAGACAACAACAACTATCTCAAGAGCTTGAGCAGCTTAAATTGACTCATTAGCAAGAGATTAAATCTAAGGAAGAGAAAATCACACAGTTACAACTCTCTATAGAAAAATTCAAAGATTATCCCAAGGTTGAGGAGTTTAAGAAGGAAGTCTATTTCAGGGAAAACTAGTATTCCTAAAGAATGCTAGCCCTCTAGGTTTGGCAGCTACCCTAGAAACAACAGTTTAAAGCAATTCAAGATTTCTTCTATGTGTAACGGATAAGAGAAAGATAATGGAACCAACTTGGAACTTCCACTTAATCCCTTGCTTGAT
>APFE031042597.1:0-12386 GCA_000404065.3 Pinus taeda
CTAATCACTAGAAGATGTCATTTTCTCTAGGAATTTCAATACATCATTCTGATCCACACAAAGTGCTCATGAAACCAAGCTGCAAACTTCCTAGAAAATTGGGGATGTAAACATGTTGGGAAATGTTTAGAATCACACTAGTTTAAGATTTACACAACCTCTTTACAATCTTAGATCAAGGCATATTGGCTAGTCAGGAAAGTCCTGACCCAAAATGAAGGGAGGCCCTGATGGGGGTGAGAGGAGAATTATGCGCTCCATCGATATCGAAGCGACATTGATAATACAAAACATAATTAAAAGTAAATGGGAGGGTGGTGTGGCCACCCCAATATAATCCATATCATGCACGAAATATTTCCTCAGATGAAAAAATAACCCTGAGTAAAAACTTCCTTTTGTGTGAGAATGTAAGGTCTTGTAACTTAGTGGCGCATGCCTAGCTCTAGACCTTGATTCTGAGATGCATTCAGACTGAGCTTAAAAAGGTTGCAGTATACCATAGCAGGAAGAATCCAAACAAGTAGGAGTTCTACACAAGCGAGGCATTTGGCGGGTAGGTATCCTTCCAATCCTTGAAAACCTCTGTTGGAAAATGCAAGCATGATAGTTCCAAGATTATAGTATTTACCTTGTTTAATAGTTGGTGTATGCCAACAATTTATTTTTTATGGATTGGTACTTGGTGTTGTAACAATCCTCTATGTGGTTTTCTTGAATTTATCTATGTTCTCATCTATGTTGGGGCACAAGCCATGGACACTAGCTTCATTTTTGGCGGCTAGATGTTCCCACTATAAAGGTTCATGTCTTGTACCTTAGGCATGGTTAGAAGTATACATGCTCGTGTTTACAGGAGGTCAATTTTTGTCTATGGTCTCACTAGGCCTAAACTATGTATTTTTTTTCTCGTTATAAGGTTTGGTGTAAATACGATGACACCTTCATTTGGCTTGTCGCCTAGTGTCCTTCCCGAGTCACTCTTGTCTTATATGGCCCTTTGTAAGTCACTCATGAGGACAGGATGCAAGTTTTTCTCTTACCCAATCGAGTATTTTTGGTCTCTATCTGGTGTGCCTGGTTTGTAAGCTCAATCACTAATGGGCAGTAAATGTTACTGTATTGCGTCATGAAATTGTACACAACAATTTATGGCAAGAAATCCAACAAATTGCCATAGTATTCAAAAACATCAGGAGTATACGCTACCCAATGTGTCTGCATTTTATTATGTATGGGATTTTTCTCTCTATTCTGGATCGTTTTGCTTCCTAACTTCAATGGAATTAAAAATTGGAAGGGTGGACATGTGAATTGGGTTGGGGACACCACACCTTTTGCTGGGATTTTGGTTGTAATTATGGTCATATTAACCTTCTTGGGGCTCACTCTGTGTCACTAGGACACAACGCTCAAGGGCTACCTTAGATTGCTCCAATCGGTCACAAATGTTGGCTTAAATTATCACAAGGTCAGAGCAACACAAGGAACTAGAGAGGCACAAGACAACCTTCTTAGCATAGAGAGCATAATTGAAAATATGCCTTGCACTTTATCTCAAGGAGGTTGAAACAATAATTGGGGAAGAGGTATCGATCGTCAAGGCCATGGCAGGGGACGTGATTGCCTTTAGAACAAATATTTAGCCACATGATATAACGAGTATACCTTAGTCATAGCTCGTTGAAGAATTAATAACTGGGAAACCAACATGGCCAATCATATGAAGACCCCAATTTGATTTGGATTTGATAAATGAACTTCAAGACACATTTCCTGATTAGGGACACTCTAGAGGGGAGTGAACCCTCTACATCCAAACCCTCGTTTTGCATTGGAAAAATAAAAACTTTGTTGGCTCATGCTCTACGAGTGGAACATAAATATTTTTCCAGTGTTATTGAAAGTATGAATGATATGAGGAGTGACCAACAACTTTTGAGCTTTCATATGATACACTTGGATAATAGAATGGCCGAGATCGAGCAACATATATCTTGCATTCTCCCTAAATTACCTTTGCGATCCAACGCAAAGAAACTAGTCCCAATTGACTCCCCTAATGGATAGTTTGTCTTTTTCGTAGGAACAAGACCTATTTTGGTGGATATCTAGTATTTCTTGTTTTGATGTCAACGTTTCTTTTTTTTCAACTTGAAGCTTTTACAACATTTCAAAAGTTGGACTGCTTACTCAACAACCAGATGGTGAACAAACCTAGTTTCCCACGACGTAGATTGAGATCATCTAGTTTGTCGAGTTGACAATGTAACATCTTTTTGGATAATTGAAGGAAACAACACCATCTGATAAATAAATAAAAAATTTCACGTTAAAATATTTTCTTGATGACTCACATTGAGTTTTTTATTGTTATGAATATTTTTAAATGTTACATATTAATTTTATATTAAGAATCAAAGAAATTACGCATCTCCATTTTATTATTCTTATTAGAAAGTACTTGATATTTTTATTTTATTTTTTAACTTTCAATTTATTTTTTCTTTGGACATTGAATATTTTATTATATATAACATTAAAATATTGTATTTTAACATTTTATATGCATGTGTGTGCGTGTGTGTGAAATTAATATGACATAAAGTAGTTAGCATAGAGCTTCAAATAGTTATTTAAATATTGTATTGAAATATTTTTGTAAAATATAAGATTTAAACATCATACTCACATTTTTTTTTAGTTTGTCATTTTTTCCATCATAGTTTGATACCAATTTTACAGACTTCAATTAGAGGCACGGATCAACCTTAACAAAATCTCATACTTAATATTTCCTAAGAGTCCCGCCACTTTATGTTCACATGTGCATCAAACTGCGCATGCGCAGGCTTGTCAAAATCAACCTAAACACAGAATGACACAAAGCTTTAGAGAGAGAGAGAGCTCAGAAACATAAACTCGAATGCCCCAAATCATGATATATTTTCCTTATTGATAGGATTTCAAGAGAGCTTCAAGCATCTTCTCAAAATCTGACTTGTCTACATAAAGTGTACAAACTATAAATCAAAAATCTAAACTTTTCCATAGATTCTCTTAAATGTGGGTCAAGTCCCACCAAAACTCAGAGAAGTGCTCTAAGTTTCAGATATTTGTCTGGAAAGTTAACCTAAGATTTTACTTTGGAGGATAGACCCCCCACTTAGTGATTTAAAGTGTCCTGAAAATCTCTCCTAAGATTTACACAATGGAGACTTTATTGGAATCCCATGGTACTGGTCACACTCACTATCAGGTGACTAGACATGAAATACAACCCACCATGCTTTCCTACAAAGATTCTACCAGTCGCTTGGATATCCATAATTATCACTGTCACTTGAGAAAAATAAATGTTGTGGCCTTGGTGACAAATGGGATTCTACATGAGTTGTGATGATATTATAACACGGAAAGAAAAAAGATCCATACATACAAGGTACCCTCTCATCTATATGATTACAAATTGATCCAAAGAATTGAGATATTTCCTTGTAGATGGGTTTCTCTAGCGGCTGGATAGTATGTACTTTAAGTGTGTTGAACAAATGTACTATCTAGAAGCAAACCCCTGTCTCAGACCGTGTTGATGTTCTGATATCTTCTTAGAGATAATCAATAAATTCATTTTTTTTATGGTCCAAAATATTCCTTCCCTCAAGCACCAATCATGTAGCAGTATTTTGAACCAGGATGACCAATGATTGTAGAGGTACCACATAGAGATACATTCGAACATCACCCAAACTATTTTGGCATATTTTGTGTATATCATGATATTACAATAGTCTGCATAGCTTAGCCATGGCTCATACAAACAAATATATCTATGTCCACTAAAAGGTGCAAATCTAATGACCCCTTAAAACATTTTGGGTGAATCTATAAAATACATAATATTAATTACATTACTATGGCTACTATTAACTCATTGTTCAAGAATGTATTCATATGCATGAATCTACTTGACCCTATCTATGAGATATTGAAAACAAAATGAAATATGACAACATTTACATATTAAAACCCACTGAAACTCCTTTGGAGCAGGGGGAGGTCTTGATGAAGTTGAAGCTGATGAACAATTGAACATCTTGATTTCTTTCAGAGTTGCTTCTCTTGTAAGCAAATCTCCTAAACAATTATATTTTCCCTTTTTATATTCAATCTGAAAGTCAAATTCGTCCAACCTTATGCTCCATCTTAATATCCTATTGTTGCCTTGTTCTAACAATATTTTGCTTCTAAGCATTCCAAACATATGTTTGAGGTTTGTTTGTACAATAAATCTTACTGGCTTCAAGAACATCCTAAATCTTTATATTCCATTTTTGATAGCAAGGATTTCTTTATGAGAAGATGGATACCTAAGTTCAGTGTCATTAAGACATCTTGATGCATATGAGCAAACTTCTTCACTTTTTGCATGTGTTTGCATTAAAACTCCCGCCCATACTTCATTAAATGCATTTGCTTCTAAAATATAAGGCAATTCATGTCTTGGAAGAACCAAAATTTGCAAATGTTGGACCTTTTGTTTAATAATTTGAACTATGGTAATCATAGATGGGGTCCATTCTATTCCTCTAGGCCTCTTCTGTAGGACCTTGACATCTTTAGTTTGATTTTCATAAAATTGTTGAATGTAATTGAGGCTTCCCAAGAACCTTTGCAATTATTTGAGGTCATAAATGGCATTTGGAAATTCTATTAAAATTTTCAACACATGTTCTGGAAATTCAACTTTGCCTTGAAATAAGATTAGTCCTAAATATTCAATTCTAGTTTTTGCAAACTCAAGAGTAGGCTTGTTGAGTACTAACCCATGCTTAAAAATCATGCGGTGAACTATCTCCAAGTGCTTTTTGTGTTCTTTTAAATCAAAAGAACAGATTAGTAAGTCATCAATATAAACAATAACAAATTTCAATTCTCCAAAAATATCTTCCATTCTTTTCTAGAATTCAAAGGGTGCATTCTTTAATCCAAACAACATTACTCGCCATCAAATCTGCCTGTGTGGTACCACAAAATCAGTCTTGTATATGTCAGATGGTTTGATCCCTATCTGCCAAAATCCACTCTTAAGGTTCTTCACACTACTTGTTATGCAACCAGCTACAAAATAGAAGAAGAAGTAGATCAACGGCTTCAAAATTAGACTCTTTGAGGGGGAAACCTCCTTTACATTACACAAATGACTAATTCTTAGATGACTCAAATTACAAAACCTCCTTTCTATATATAGGAGTCTAAGGGGTCACACTATAATCAGAGCTGACATAACAATAATAATGTAAGGGCACAACAATACCAATAAGGGGCTACACTAACAATAACAATGAGGGAATACACTAGTATGATAGGGACCTAACATGCCCCTCTCTTTCAAAAAAGTGTTGTCCTCAACGCTTGAGTAGTTATGGATGCTTCTGTATAAGATTCTCATCCTCCCATGTGGAACTTCAGTGGGTAAGTTCATCCACTTGATGAGATACTCTGAAATTGATCGATTTCGTTGTTGCCGAGTTCTTGTTTTTGTGACTTCTTCAGGTTCCAATATGATTTTTCCTTCCTCCTCAAGTTCTAGAAATATTGTTTGAACTGGGAGCATATCACCTATAACCTTATTTAATCATGAAACATAGAAAATTGTGTGCACTTGGGAAGATGCAGGAAGCTCTAATTTGTATGCCATAGTACCAATCTTTTGCAACACCTTATAAGGACCATAATACTTTGGTGATAATTTATTATCCTTCTTACTTTACTTGATGGACATTTGCTTGTATGGTTGTAGTCGTAAAAATACCCAGTTCCCTACATCAAAACTTCTTTCATTGTGATGTTGATTTTCTTATCGTTTCTGTTAGTGTCGGTATCTTCATCCCTCCATCAGAGATCAAAATTCTCCTTTTGCATGCATATTAGGTGTCTCATCCGATCAGCTGCACTCCATTAGGTCATGGGATCATCTGATGGTAGTGGTTCTTTGTCAATTTCCCTCATGCTTTTCATCTGCTGGCCTATTTTCACATGTACAGATCATTCGCTGTCATTTTTATTTCATTTCAGTTGCAGAAGTCATTTTAGGGTTTCAAGTCTCATTAGGTCTAGGGTTTGTCACCATGGTCTTCAAAAGTTCAATAACAGGCCAGCAGTCACATGAGGATGTTCAATAAGTTCATAAAATCACAAAATTTACTTATGATTTTCTCCATAAAGAGTTTTTACCTCAAAACTCTGTTTTGAGGTGAAAACAGGGTTTTTCCATTTCTTGTACAAATTTTATGTAATTTTATTGTTTTCATATGTAATAAGCATCATTTGCAGCCCTGGGTCACCCTGCCAAACTTCTGCACTCCAGCTCCTGCAAAAGAGACAAGAAAATCCAAGCATTAGTCCATCAAATGACAAAAAGAGAGCCAAACTGCAAAACAGAGTTTTTTAAAGAACAAAGTGAAAAGAAAGACTTTAGAAAGTGGGTTTTTTAAATGAAAAATTAAATTCAAAAGTATATAAAGTGCTTATTTGTGTTAAAGACTTCATTTGTGCTCAAAGTGAGAGAGAACAAGGTGAAAATTGCGTTTTGAGGCAAACAAAGGGAAATCGCAGCAAAGTTTAAAAATTTCTCTTGGCGCGGCACACCTGGGTATTGGCATGGCACACCTGCCTAGCGTGGTGCACCAGGCACAAGATTCACATACATTTTTGAATGGGCGCGGTGCACCTGCCAGGCGCAACGCACCTAGGTGTTGGCACGGCACACCAATTTGCCAAGCCAAAAAAACTCTTTCAGTCAACCTTCTAAAGCTCCAAATTTTGCTAATACCATCCCTTCAAGTAAGTAAACCCATACATTTGCCATAAAAAGAGATTTATTCATCCTTGATGGTGTTTTGAAAGGTGAAAATTCAAACCCTAAATTGCTGCATAGTTATATTGCAAAATTACCTAGGGTTTTGCAGTTTTTGTCATTCTTGTTGTTTGTTTACTCCTTTGCATAATTTGCTCTTCACTACATTTCCTTAAATTTTCTTCCCCTTTCCCTCTCTCATTCACACTCATCTTACTCCATTTTTTCCAAACCCTAAAGTCCTAACACCTAATTCCCACTATTTCCCAAACCCTAATCGTCATTCCCCAAAACCTTATCACTCCCTAATAACCCTACAACAAACATCAAAACCTTCCACTCATCAGTCCCATTCATCAAATCCCAAATAAGAAAACAACAGTCACCTATTCTTGAAATAAAATCTCTTCATACTCATCATTTTGCACCATACATTGGCAAATATGGAAACAAATTCAGCTTATGAAAGGGATGAGGAAACTGTGAGTGATTCCTCCCAAGAGATTCATGCACCAAGAAAACCATATAAGGGAGGAAAACACATCCGGGAGGAGCCCACCACACTCACAGAGTTATTGGCTTGTCCCCTTGCAGTAACATGTTTCAAACATCATTCTTGCTACCAGTTTTGTGAGATGGTGGAGAGGGTGAAATACCACCATGAACTTGCCAAAATATTTGTCCATCATCTTCACAATGGCCAGGTGAACTTAGCAGGTATTCCTTCACTTTAATACCTGAAACTATAGCTAAAGCAACAAGGATTCCAAATGTAGGTGAACAGTGGACCAAAGGATAGCTTGTGGACAAAGAGCATTATGAGCCTTCTTTCAAGGCTAGTTATCAAAAGCAAATCAATAGGGTCTTTCCTTTCAGATACCTATAGGACACTTATGCTCCACTCATGAAGCTCATTATCAAATACTTTAGCTGTGAAGGGAGATTTTCTCACTTGTACACTTATCATGTTAGATTATTGATGCATTTCACTAGAGTGAATATTATGAACCTCCCTTATTTCATATGCAAAAACATTGAGAAAATGGCTACATTGGTGCAAAGAAAACCTCTTCATCAATAGTTCAATAGTATTTATCATTTTTCATTAGTCAAGATTGTTGTTTTGCATCAATTGAGTTTGTTGAATGTTTCATGGGATACTTTCATTTCACATGAGGTTTTCAAAAGCCCTCAAGTGACCCCATCAGTGTTTCAAGAGGAAGGAGGGCCTTCAAATCAGCCAGAGGTTCATGAGACTCAAACTACAGGTGTGCCAGTATTTTTCACTTATGAAAAGGGGACAAGGAGGCTATTTGCAGCTGCAAAACAAGTACTATCTTCACCAGGGGTGGAAGGGGTCTCGTTTCCTTCACCAGACAACAGGAAATGTTGTCTTCACCCGGGGTGAAAGGGACTTTGCTTTCTTCTTCAGCAGAGCAGGTACAGGATAAAGGGAAGCAACCATTGCATGAGGAAGGGCCTTCTAAAGTTTAGGAGAGAGATTTCATTTTGATCTAGGATGAGGATACTGATTTGTGCTCCCAAAGCTCAAGACTCAAGGAGATCGTCAAAGAACAAGAAGCTGACATCCATGCCTTAACCCTTAACCTTGAAAGGGCTAAGTAGATCTTCAATTACCTTGAGCAACGAAACAAGCATTTGGAGGATAAACAGACAATCATGGAGTTGAAAACCATAAGGGAAAACAAGCAAGCAGCAAAAAGAAAGAAAGTCAAATTGACACCCCTCGAGCAAGAAATTGATGCTGACCAAGAATCTTGGCTAGAGAGGGCAAATATGCACTTGGAGAAGCTGCTTGAGAAATCCAATAAGGATAAAAAGATGTTGCGGCACATGGCTTATCACTATTTGGCACAAAACAAAATTTGCAAAACTAGGATAAGGTGCCTAAAGCCAAGCTAAAGAAGACTTTGAGGAGCAAGAAAGAGCAAGATAAGCTCAAGATCTTGGCTGAAGCTTCACTGGCCCAGCATAGTACTTGATGCAGATCACTCATGCCAAATTTCAAGAAATTTGGCAAACTTTTTGGCAATTTTGAATTTTTCAAGGAAAAAACAGGTTTTTCCGACAGGTGCGTAGCGCCACTTGGCGCTCACTTTTGATAGGGACCTCCTCTGGAGGAAAAATTTGCACTTTTGGATTCCTCATGAAAAAATATGCATGCCCAAAAATTACTAGGAAATTTTGACAATTTTTGGGTCACCTAAAGGGCCAAAAACACCTCAAAAATTCCCTCTCTGCCACTTTTTGGCCACACAAGAAGCAGTGTTGGGAGAACTGAGTTTTGGAGGGGTAAATGGGCACCAAATTCAAAAATTCCACTTGTTCTAGAAAGTAGATAGACAAACCTTTCCAAAAAGACAACTTGGAGAAAATTTGGTGAATGGGAAGGCCTCCAAATTCAGCTGGGAAAAAGCGTTGCGCATAGAAAAAGTGGCACTACGGACAGGATGAAAAAGTGCCAATTTTGCTCAAAAACTCTGTTTTTCGCCTAGTTTTCTTCTAGTTTGATTTTTTCTCTCTTATGGTCAAATTCATGAGCTGACATGATGTAAATTGATGTAATATGATGTAAAAATGATAAAATTTGACTTGATAAGGTAGATACATCAGTTGTAGGTGGTTTGGAGTTGAATGAATCAGTTTCCTAGATTTTAGAGGCAAGTTGTTCCACTGCCTATTTTTGTGTTCCTTTTTTAGATATGGCTGAAACCACCCCTCTTCTCATGGATTCGACCCCTGATGGATAGCACAGGTGGTTTGGAGGTCTATATCATGTGTTTCAGTCATTTTCAAAGGTTGGACTCTTATGAAAGCTTTGAGCATTATTGTACATTCATTTATGCAGTTTGGCAAGGAAATAGACCAAGGTTTGCAGCATTTTGTGGGATTCTTGTGGCAAGGTGATTTAGTATTGTTTCTCCTTCTGTAATTCAAGCTATCATGTGTTTATGTGTGCCATTATCTCTCTCTTTTTCAGCCTAACTAAATGAATCAAGTATAAAGGTGGAAATCATTGATGTTGCAGTGCTCTACCTTAGGGTTTGTTTAGCTTTTCATGTTTTCTACTGTTTGAAGAGTACTCATGACATTTTCATGCCCTCTCTGACTCCTCACCGGTCTTAACACTCCCCATTTCACTTAATTCAAAGTACTAAAGCATTTGCCTACCTCACCCCACAGTAACCTCTGTAAGACTGAGTTCATTCCCGGGACCCAAAACTGCCTTTCACTTTTGATCCAGCAAACCAACATAAAACTCAATCAAACTCCTCTGAGCATATATATAGCCTAAAATTAGTCTTTATATCAGTCATCTCAAGCCTCATTTGCTATATTTTTCTGAGATTGACAAGGAGAGAGCCCTCTCCTGACCTGGTAGGGCTAGCTACCAGGTTGAGCATGGTTTGATGTTACCCTAGACCTGCCTTTCTCAGCCTGAGGTAGATTTAGGCCCTAATAGTTTCACTCTATTTTTTGCCAAATTAAGGTTATCCTTTAAGAGTTGGAGAACTTGTTGTTGATGCTCAATGTGATCTTCTACTGCTTGAACCTTAGAATTTTCTCATAAAGATTATGTGATGGATGGTGGATGATATCCATAAAGTTCCATAAATGGGGTCATTTTTGCTACAGTATGGATGGAAGTGTTATACCACCATTCCATTAGAGGTAACCACTTGACCCATTGTCTCTGTTTAACGGATACAAAGCAACGAAGATATCCTTCCAAACATTTGTTCACTATCTTAGTTTTCCCATCAGATTGAGGATGATAAGATGAGTTATGAGCTAATTGACCACCCAAAAAATAAATTAATTTCATCCAAACATTTCCAGAGAAAATGGGATCTTTGTTGCTTACAATAATCTTTGGTTTTCCATGTAACTTTTGAATTGTTTCCATAAATGCAGTAGTAACTGTATTGGATTTAAATGGATGACATAATGCACAAAAGTGTGCATACTTGGTGAGTTTATCAACTACCACCATTATGACGCTCTTTCCTTCGGAATTGGGTAAACATGTGATAAAATCCATTGAAACCTCCTCCCAACATTGACCTGCAATGGATAAAGGTTGTAAAAGACCCAGAGTCTTAATTGTCTCAACTTTATTTTGTTGGAAAACCAAACATTCCTCCACAAAGAATATCGTAATTAAGGCCATCCCAAAAAAATCCTTCTTAACCCTGTGGTAAGTTTTTAAAATTCTTGAGTGCCCTCCTAACAAAGAGGTGTGCCATTCTAGAATAATCTTTTGTTTTAGTTGGGAATTATTACAAAGGTATAAGTGATCTTTGTACCATAATAAATCATTTTTCCAACTAAATGTATCAAATGTATTGGCACCTTGTTGCAATTTTTGAATGATTGCCCACAATTCTTTGTCATTCTTCCATTCATCCCTTGCTTCAGTTATCCAATCTAGTTGGATAATAGAAATAGCATAAAGAAATGCTTCCATGTCCTCATCCTTTCTTGAGAGTGCATCTGCAACAACATTTTGCTTCCTTTTTTTGTAAATGATTTCAAATTCATCACCCAACATCTTTGTGACCCATTTTTGCTGCTGTTCAAAAGATAATCTTTGTTCTAAAAAGTATTTAAGACTATCATGATCCATTTAGTGCATGTTGTATTGGCAACATTTCCTTCTCATAAATAGCTTTATGTAAATACTTTCATTTGATTAGGCAACTTTCAAAAGTAATGGGTCTTCCTTCTTGCATTAAAACAACACCACTTCCATTTTCTGAGGCATCACATTCCACAATAAATCATTTTGTGAAGTCTAGCATAGCTAAGGCAGGTGTTGGTCACATTGCCTCTTTAAGATGTTCAAAGGCCTTAGTTGCTTCTAGAGTCCAAGAAAATGTATCTTTCTTCAGTAATGTTGTTAGAGGTGCAGTTATTCTCCCATAATTCTTAACGAACTTGTGATAATACCTTGTCAACCTGAGAAATCCTCGCAGATGCTTTATGGATGTGGGAATTTTCCATTCCTTAATGGCTTTAATTTTGTTAGGGTCTACCTTAACACCCTCATGAGATATAATATGACCCAGATATTCCACCTCTTGTACTCCAAAGAAACCTTTGGAGGTTTTTGCATATAATTGTTTCTCCTCCAATAATTTGAGCACCCTATCAACATGTTGAACATGATCCTTCCAATACTTGTTGTAGATTAGTATATCATCAAAAAATACTAACACAAATTTTCTAAGGAAGGGTTTGAAAATGGAATTCATCAAACCTTGAAATGTAGAAGGTGCATTGGTAAGGCCAAAAGGCATGACCAAAAATTCATAATTACCCTCATGAGTTCTAAATGATGTTTTCAGAATGTCTTCAGTCTTCATTCTGATTTGATGATATCCTGAACAAGGATCCAACTTGGTGGAGTAAATTGATCCATGCAATTCATCCAGTAATTCATCAATGACAAGAATAGAAAACGTATCTTTAATAATGACCTTGTTGAGCTCCCTATAATCTAGAC
>APFE031042600.1:0-33533 GCA_000404065.3 Pinus taeda
CAATCTGGTTGGATAATAGAAATGGCACACAACAATGCTTCCACATCCTCATCCTTTCTTGAGAGTGCATCTGCCACCACATTTTGCTTCCCGTTTTTCTAGATTATTTCAAAGTCATAACCTAACATCTTTGTGACCCACTTTTGTTTCTCTTCAGAGGATAATCTTTGTTCTCAAAAGTATTTAAGGCTATCATGATCTATTTTTACCTTGAAGTGTCTTCCCATTAGGTAAGGTCGCCATTTCTTAAGTGCATGGAGTATTGCCAACATTTCCTTCTCATAAATAGCTTTGTGTAAAAACTTTCCCTTGATTGACGACTTTCAAAAGCAATGGGTCTTTCATCTTGCATTAAAATAGCACCAATTCCATTTCCTAAAGCATCACATTCCACAATAAATGTTTTAGTAAATTCCGGTGTAGCTAAGACCGGCGCTTGGCATGTTACCTCTTTAAGATGTTCGAAGGCCTTTGTTTCTTCTAGAGACCATGAAAATGCATCTTTCTTAAATAATGTTGTTAGAGGTGCTGCTATTCTCCCATAATTCTTAACAAACTTGCGATAATACCCTGTCAACCCGAGAAATCCTCGCAGATCCTTTATGGATGTGGGGATTTTCCATTCCTTAATGGCTTTAATTTTGCTAGGGTCTACCTTAACTCCTTCATGAGATACAATATGACCCAGATACTCCACCTCTTGTACTCCAAAGAAACATTTGGATCTTTTTGCATATAATTGTTTCTCCTCCAATAGTTGTAGCACCCTGTCAACATGTTCAACATGATCCTTCCAAGACTTGTTGTAGATTAGTATATCATCAAAAAAGACTAACACAAATTTTCTAAGGAATGGTTTGAAAATTGAATTCATCAAACTTTGAAATGTTGAAGGTGCATTGGTAAGGCCAAAAGGCTTGACCAAAAATTCATAATGATCCTCATGAGTTCTAAATGTTGTTTTCGGAATGTCTTCAGTCTTCATTCTGATGTGATGATATCCTGAACGAAGATCCAACTTGGTGAAGTAAATTGATCCATGCAATTCATCAGTAATTCATCAATGATAGGAATGGGAAACTTATCTTTGATAGTGAGCTTGTTGAGCTTCCTATAATCCGGACATATGCACCATGATCCATCCTTCTTATGCACCAATACTACTGGAGCGGAGAAATAACTTTGACTAGGTTGAATTACACCAGCCTCTAGCATTTCTGCAACCATACGTTCAATTTCACTCTTTCGGGCATAGGGATATCTGTACGGCCTGATGTTTGGAGGCACACTTCTTGGAATCAGATGAATAGCATGATCACGATCACGAATAGGTGGAAGCCCTTTGGGAGTCTCAAATACCTTGGAATGATTGTCCAAGACATTTTGGAGATCTAGAGAAATAGATGATTTCGATGTGGAAACATCTAGCGAACATAATTGTTCAATTACACCTCTTTGTTCCTTTTTTAGAAGCTTTTTCATACTATTAGAGCTAATTATCTTTCCCAGTTTCCTTGTAATACCCCTTAATTCAACTTCCTTTCCTTCCGCAGAAAATTTCCTGAAAAGTTCTTGAAAATTAAAAGCTATTGTACCCAAGGATTGTAGCCATTGGACTCCTAGTACAACATTAGCACCTCCCATTGGAATGGAAAGCATTGGGCTAGTCAATACATATTCTCCCATGGATAGCTTGATATTATGGCACTTTTGCGAGAAATTTATCGTTCCTCCATTTGCAATCATCATTGGACACTCTGGTGCTGGATATAGGAAGCAATTCTATTCTTTTTCTATCTTACAATGAACAAAATTGTGGGTACTTCCTGAATCAATCAACACTATTACCTTTTTCTTCTTGATTTGTCCTTCTATATTGATGGTTTGAGGAGTGGTAATTCCAACCAATGCATTACAAGATATAATCAGATTCATTTCTTCTTTTTCTAGGCTTTGTTCCTAGAGTATATCCTCTTTTTTTGACCTTTCTTGCTCATTTTCTTCTTGCTCTTCACAATCTATGTAGAATAATTTCTTCTCAGCACACTTATGACCTTTAGTGTATTTGCTTTCACAACTGTAACAAAGCCCTTTTGCTCTTTTTTCTTCCAACTGTTGTGGTGTCAACCTTATAGGTTGTGCAAGACTAGCGGCAACAACACTTCCGTCTTTATAGTTGTGAGTGGTATGCTTCCTGGTTGCCATAATTTTGCTTTCCATTTTTCTTGCTAACCTGAATGCCTTCTCTAATGAATCAAGTTGCCAAAGGCGAACATCATGTTGGATATTATTATTTAAAGTCCCTATGAACACATCAATCCTATGCTCCTCTGGAATATTTTTTACCCTTATGTTCAATTTTTGGAACTCCTCAATATGCTCCATTATTTAACCCTTTTGTTTGAGACTTATCAATTGGCTAAAAAAAGTGTTGTTTTTGTATCCTCATAATGTGCTGTCAATTCTTCCGTAAAAATTGCCCAAGTGATAATTTGTTTATGCGAGCAAAGCCATTGATACCATACAAACTGATTTGCTTCCAAATATAAAGTTGCAATATGTACCTTTTGTGTGTTTTGCACATTATTGAGATCGAAAAATTGCTCCATATGTAATATCCATGTTGCGGAATCATTGCCATCAACCTTCCTCATATCAATTAGAGTCTATGAAATCAGAATTAACATTTCTTTTGTTCGCATCATGAGTTTCCTTTATTACCCTTTCACCATTAGTAAGTATTTCTTGTAGAAAATTTGTCAAATCTGTCTTCAAATCTGCCATGTCTATCTTCAAATCTATCTTCAAATCATCCATAATAGCTTCCATGCCCTTTATCTTACATTCCACGCCATTTATCTTAGCTTCTGTTAGATTTTGTGAGAGTGACATTTGTTCCACTTGGTCTTGTAATTTTGATATATCATGTGGCATTTCTTCCTCTTCTTCATGAGTCATGTTAGAGCTTTCAGGTTGCTTACTAGCTGTTTGCATTTTCTTTCCTCAAGGCATTAGTTACCGATAATAATTCTCTACTATGCCCTTTGAATTCCTTCCAAATAATTTTTCAAACCAATCTTAAGCAAAAAAATTTAAAAATCTACACACCTTTTTTCACTTTGTAGGAGCTCGATATTGCCTCTGATGTATCTCTGTAATTTCAGATCATCTAGTTCTAAAATTGTGACCTGTATTATCCCTCTATGTTCTCTTTCCAATTCCACTAGTTTGATCCAAATTGGATTCTCCAAGGAAGAGTTATACCAAATCTCCCACAGTGCCCTGATTATAGACTAGTTCAGTAGAGCAAACTTGTACGACATGCCATGTGTCCCTATTTTGACCTTTGGATCCGCAAAATATATACAAAAAACTAAAATCAATCCTCTTTCTGTAACTTCTTACATAATTTAAATCCGATGCTCAGAGAGAAAGTTATGATGATTTTCCCCAGGTCACCTATTTGTAATGCAATTCAGGAGTCTGCAAAAAGAACAACTTCCTCAGATCATATCTCCAAAATTATAGCGCGAAAAGCTCTGAAATTTAGGCCCGAGGTTCATAGCGATTTCATCTCAAATGGGTTTTTTGTTTTTCTTCTGAAACATTGCAGAAAAAAGGTTATAGAAAAAATTCCACGATGACCTATTTGGAGCAGCAAAACCCTAGAATCCAAAGCTCTTATACCAAATGTTATGGAACCAGCTCACAAAAAGATAGAAAAGATAGATCAATGCCTTATAAGTCAGCCTCTTCAAGGGGGAAACCTCCTTTAAATTACATAAATGAACAATTATTGGATGATCCAAATGAAAAAACCTCCTTTCTATATATAGGAGTCTAAGGAGTCACAATATAACCTAGCCAACCTAACAATAATAATATAAATCCACAAAAATAACAATAGAGGGATTCTATGGGGCACAGTAGTAACAATATGGGGACAATAGGGGCACAAAAATATTAATAAGGGATACAACTACAATAGTAATGGGGTAAGCACTAGTATTATAGGGACCTAACATATTACAACCCTAAACAGACCACATCCATTCCCTCTTGGGGGGAACCTGCTCATCCCTCCTGGTCTACACCTCTTCCTTGGTATTTTGCAGCTAAGTACCATTCCCAGCTGGCCAACCAATCATTTCATCCATATGCTCTACAACAGCCTCAGTGGAATGCACTACCCTAGGGGTGGAGGCCCCCATACAACAATGCCCCAGCTTTATTTCCTTCACCACCTACTCAACCATAACTTTTACACCCTTCTCCATGTAAACAACCTCAGATGCCTACCCAGCTAAATCTGAACCCAAACAATAGATAGGCATAACAAGTGTACAATGGAGAAACACCCTATCTTGCTTATGTTGTGGAGTTTCAGGAAATCAGCCTCAGATTTGGGAGAGTACTCCCGGACAACAAACCTCCACCTCCACCTATAGAGAGTGAGGAGGAAAGAGATAAAAGCATGCCTAGAGTAAATCCACCACCCTTTCCTAAGAGACTAACGCAACCAGTCAGACCTACCCCATAAGAGAATGAACTTCTGGGGGAATTGAAAAATCTCTGTGTCAAAATTCCACTTCTCCAAGCCATAATGTATGTACCTATTTACAACAAGTTGATTAAGGAGAAGTGCTTCAAACATCCAGGAAGGCATAAAAGGGACACCCCTACCATTAATGTCATTGGATAGTTGTTCGACTTAATGTTGGGGCAGATAATTTGCCCAAAGTACTTGGACCCTGGAAGCCTTGTAGTAGATGTGCACATCAATGGCACCATTTTCCCACACACTTTGGTTGATCTTGGGCTTCCATTAATGTAATGACTAAGGACACCATGCTTAAGCTCAATCTTTAGGGTTCATTGAGAAAGACCACAATATTAGTCTTGCAACTTGCAGACCATTCCACAGTGACCCCTGAGGGGATTGTGGAAGCTGTGATGGTCTCCATTGACTCTTAGGAGTACCCTAAAGACTTCCTAGTTCTCTAGCCTAAGATCCCAGATTAATAGTTATCCTCTCATCCTGGAAGGCCCTGGTTAGCCACTTCTGATGCCTACATCAGCTACAGGGTTGAAAATATGACTATAAAAAATGAGCATATGTCCAAGCAGATAGTCTTGTACCCTCTTGCTCAACCATCTCTAGAACATGACTTACCTTTATGGGTGGAAGATGAGGAAGAAGATGATGTCTACTCAGCCCAAGTCTATACCTTAGAAACAACCATGGGAGGAGTACAAGTGGATGAAAATGATTTGATTGAACACATACTCCAAAGTCCAAATCCCAACACCTTCTCGTTAGAGGAAGTAGTAAAGGAAACCCAGAACAATAATCATATTGATCTATGCTTATCTGATTCAAACCCTACCCATGTCAAAACCATATAATTTAGCCCTAAGAGAACTTTGAAAATCAACCCATCTCTTTCTGTACACCAAGAAGAAAAGTTGTACAAAATGCTAAAGGAACATCTAGATGCCTTTTCTTGGACTAACAAGGAAATGAAGGGAGTTCACCCCTCAGTGTGTACTCACCACATTTATATCAAAGATGGTTACAAACCAATACGACAAGCCCAAAGGAGAATGAATTCAACTGTCAAGGATATAGTCAAAGAAGAACTGCAAAAGCTGCTAGATGCAGGATTCATTTACCCTGTCTCAGATAGTGAGTGGGTCTCTCCTTTGGTGTTGGTTCCAAAGAAAAATGGGAAGTGGAGGATTTGTGTCGATTACAGAGATTTAATCAAAGCAACAAAGGACTATTTCCCTCTATCTTTCATTGACCAAGTATTAGATGGCCTGGGGGGGAAAGGTTTTTCTCTTTCCTAGATGGGTTCAGTGGGTACAATCAAATCCAGAACAGCCCTGAAGACCAGGATAAAACCACCTTCACTTGTCCTTGGGGTACTTTCACCTCTAGGGTCCTTCATTTTGGCCTATACAATGCCCCTGCCACTTTCTAGAGAGAAGTCCTAAGTATCTTTGCTAAGCTAGTCCATGATGCAGTAGAAATTTATATGGATGATTTTACACCCTATGGGTGTGATTTCCAGGAGGCTCTGTCGAACTTAGTTATGCATTGAAATGAACATGTCCCTTAGTCCCGAAAAATGTGAGTTCTTGATGATTGGAGGGATTGTTCTAGGTCATTCAATATCCTAGAAAGGACTGCATGTGGACCCAAATAAAATAGCCATCATCCAAAGGGTTCCACCTCTGCAAAAACAGAGAGATGTCAGAAGTTTTCTAGGTTTAGTTGGATACTATCGAAGGTTTATAAAAGACTTCAGCATGTTCGCTTCTCCGTTATTTGGGTTATTGACCAAAGACTCTGAATTTTTACGGTCAAAAAGCTATCAAGAGGCCTTGGACACCCTGAAGGATAAGTTGACCACTGCACCTATTCTCTAAGGCCCAAATTGGGTCCTTCCTTTCCATATACACATTGATGCCTCTCACAAAGCCATAGGAGTAGCTCTAGGCCAAATAGATGACAAGTTACGTTATGCCATTTACTTCATCAGTAAGAATTTGTCAAAGGTTGAACTGAACTATACGGTGACTGAGAAGGAGCACCTAGCTATTGTGCATTCATTGAACAAATTTAGGCATTACATTATAGGTTACCAAACATTTGTACATAATGACCATGATGCAATTAAATATTTGATGAATCAACCTGATGTGAATGCCCAAATTATTAGATAATTACTTTTATTACAAAAGTTTGATCTAACTGTTATTGATAAGCATGGCAAGGAGAATGTTTTTGCAGATTTTTTATCCATATTAACTTTCCCTATAGGGGAGGAAGAAATGGTTGATGATCAGTTACCGAATGAACACTTATTCGCCATTTCAGTTCTCTCTCCATGGTTTTCTGACATAGAAAACTACTTGGTGTTTGCACAATTCCCACTGAATTTCTCCTCCAAAGAGAAAAGAAATATTCTAAGGAAGAGATCCCCATTCAATTGGATTGGGGGAAACCTCTTCTAACTAGGCCCAGATCAAATTCTGACAAGATGTGTCAGGGAGGAGGAAGTCTTTGACATCCTTTGGATCTATCATGATGGGACTTGTGGAGGTCACTGTGTAGCCAAGAGGACAACATTCAAGGTGCTACAAGCTGGGTATTATTAGCCCAATCTTCATCAAGATGTGACAAGGTATACTAGTCAGTTTGATCGATACCAAAGGATGGGAAATCCTACTCCAAGGGATGAAATGCCTCTGCAACCTCAAGTGACTTTCAAGCCATTTAACAAGTGGGGCATGGATTTCATTGGACCTATTGACCCTCCATCTAGGAAAAATAAGTACATCATTATGTGCACTGACTATTTGACCAAGTCGGCTCAAACCAAGGAAATCAAGGCAACAACAGAGGAGAAAGTGGCTGAGTTCTTAAGTGAAAATGTGTTTTATAAGTTTGGGTACCCTGGAGAACAAGTCACTGATCAAGGCAGCCATTTACGTCGCACATGATTGAAAACTTGTGAAGAAAATAGAAGATCAAGTGTAGAACATCCACTCCTTACGACCCATGAGCTAATGGGCATTCTGACCAAGGTGATTAGCATCAACAAAAATGATTGGGGAGATAGATTAGTTGAGCCCACTTGAGTACAATACATTGAGAATGGCAGCACAACTAGATATAGATCTCACTATTGCACAACAAGAGAGGTTGCTCTAGCTGAATGGGTTAGATGAGTTTAGAATCCACGGCCTCCTGCACACAGAGGTGACTGAAGTTCAAAGGAAGATCTGGCATGACAAGAACATAAAGGACAAATAATTTCAAGAAGTTCATTGGGCTTTGTTGTATGATTCCATTTACAAATATTTTAAAGGCAAGTTAAGGACTAGATGGTTAGGGGCTTATGTCATAGAGAGATGTCATGCTAATGGTTCAGTGAAGATAAGAACCATTGATGCAAAGATTATTCCTTTACTTATCAATGGGCATAGATTGAAGGTCTACAAGAAGCCCTTATCAAAGCAAGAATTCATTAACGACATCAACAAGACAGTAATGGTGGTGGAGCAAATATCAACTTCTACCCCATCAAGTCACTAAAATAAATAATAAATAAATAAATAAATAAGGAGACTCAGGTGAAAATCTCCATGAGGCACGTGTGTCCCATTGTTGATTTGAAAACCTCTAGAGGCGGCCCAATGGTGTCCAAAAAAAAAAAGATAGATAAAAGGATCTCTGGGTGGAAAACTCTTTTAAGGCACTCAGGTCAAGTAACTAGGATGAAAACCTCTCAGGGGTAGACTAGTCGTTTTCAAAAAAAAAGAGAAAAGAGAAAAAAGGAGATAAAGAAAAAGAGAAAAAAGAAAAACTTTCAAAATGTTGTTTGCGGGTTCGCAGGAGGAGGATCAGAGCAATAATAGAGGATGAAAAGGACCTATACAGTTCATGTTTTCATTCCTCCATTCCATATCCTTTATCATTCCATCATTCCCTCCATTTTTGAACTCATCTAGCTCAGTTTGCAAGGGTTCTATGTTTTTTGCAGATTCCCTGTAAATCTATAAGATTCCCTGGAAACCTACAAGATGATCTTGTAGGAATTATAGTGATTTGGGAATCCCAAGGAAAGTAACCCTAGAGCAAGGGAATGACCTGCTTATGTAAAAATAAAATAAGTGTCTACTTCATCATCTCATCACCATGTCTCTCTCCACCATGATCACCCTTGCATTCATCCAATAAAGTTAGTTTCAAAAAAAAAATACAGATTTAAAAAAAAAAAACAAATAAAAGAGGATAAAGCCAAAGAACGAGGAGACAACACCTGAAAGATATACCTCTCATTCACCAATACCTAGACCCCTTCTATACCCATGCCAACCATCCTCATGCTCCAAAAGTGAAGCATTGATTAAAATTTTTTGAGGGAGAGGTAGCTACAAGACATCCTATAGGAAATCTTGTAGCAGCCTATCATACAAAACAAAAAAATCATAGGTTGCAGTAAGCTTTAGCATGGCAATCCAGAGGTCAAAGAAGCTTCTCCAGAGCTTAGCAAAAATAGCAGGATTATCAACATCACCATCCAATACTTGCACATCAAAGGAGGACAATAAAAAAGGAAAAAACATATGCATCAAATACACAACAAGGACTTCACTCTCCAACAAAGCAACATCAAGGCATCTCACCGTAGGTATGTATCTCGCTTCAACTCTCTCATTAGCATAATATGATCAAACATGTAGATTTGTGAAAGAGTTGGTTTTATAAGAAAAAGGTGGCTAGTTAACTTGGCCACCTTCGTTCAGTCAATGAGGAGAATACAATTAGTTCATTACACACGTGGCAGCAGTTAAGTCAGGAGAAAGGAGAGATGAGGTCGAAAGTGGTTAATTACGGATGCCCGAAGTGGGTGTTGGTTATGAGGTAAAGAGAATGATGATGTGGTAGTGGGACCAATGGTCCAAAAATGGATACTCGTACTTCAGTTGCCAGCACACTATCCCACTCAAATCACCCATATGAGGAAATAGAACGTTGATTCCCATGTATAGGAGGCATTTGCAATCTCGAGGCTACAACAAAGAAAGGTTGCTCTCGGCACCTAAAGTAGTTTACAAGAAAGACAGTGATCGGCTTTTCCAGCGGAGGAGAACCTACAGGATCCTACAAGAAAACCTATAGGATCCTACAAGAGATCCTACATGATACATAATAGTCACCTACTGGATTAGTAGTGAGAATTTTTAAAAGGAAAAACCAAAGGTTGACTTCATTAGGCAGTGACAAGGAGGTAAGAGCTATACCTTCTCACCTTTTCCAAGAAAAATCATATATAGAAAAGCCTTCTATTTTGTTGAAAAGATTGCAATCTAGGGGAATTATACACAAATTTTCATTCAAAACTCCTCATCCATTAGAATTTGGTATCAAACATATACAACCATCCACATCCATCAGAAAAATGACAAGGGGATTTAACAAGAGGGAACCCAAAAACGCGGTGAGAATTCATTAGCACCCTCCTGTACTAGAGATATTCAAAAGGCACAATTGGATGGGTTTCTTTGAAAAATTTAGGGATATGACGATGAAGTGGCCAAAGACTTTGCGCTCTCCCTCATACCATTGACTAGGACACATGGCACTATTATGGGGAAAGGCATCTCTGTAGAACTCACCCTAAAATCATAGGTAGAGTCATCACACTTCCTTTAGGGCTGCCTTGGAGAAAGGAGGATAAGGGTAACAACAAAATTGCAAAGAAGAAATTCTTTTGGAAGGAGAGGAGGCAATGGAAGACAAAAATGGGGTTAGAAGAGCAAGCCTGCCATATCCTTGGAATGAAATTAATTACCACCTCATAAAGTATATATCATGTGAAGGTAGGTACTGTTTTCCTTTGAGATAACCTAAGGTTAATTGGTTATGCCAAAGTTATTGGCATTATGGCACAAGTTTGGCACTATGGCACAGGTGTTGTCCTTGATGGCAATGCATTCATGTGGAAAATCATAGTTCAAGCTCTCAGAATGGAAGAAAACTTCATATATGCAGGTTCCTTTTAACCAAGTCGTGTATATACGTGGTATTGATGATAAAAAAGTCGCGTATGTGTATACACACACTTTCATGCACGGAAAAGCATGTACATGTGGGAAAGATTATTTTTGGGTCCATGGTAATTGGACCTATGGTTTTGGACCTTGGTATTCCGTCCGAAATATTGAACCCAGGTATTGGGTCCCTTGTATTGGTTATCTATGGTTTTGGGCCATGGTTTGAGTAAGGCCAAGACTATAAAAAGGAAGAGATCATTTGGCAAATGTACTGATTGAAGTGATGAATATCTTATGAGGAGCAAGATGTGGAATACTGGTGATTGGTTTATGGTGCATAGTTGGATCTGAATCAAGGAGGAACCTAAGCATTAGAAGATGGATAAGTTCTATTGAAGGGTCAAATCTCAAGATTTGAATAGTAGTATCTTTGTATGATTCTGATCTATTATTTTTGACACATGAATTGATCTATGAATTTGATAATCTGGGTATAATTGATGCTTGAATACTCGACAAGGGAAAACTGTCTTTCATAGATTTGTACACAGGTTTGGCACAACGAAGACACGTATACACGCCTATTCAGTAATTCAAAGAAGTGTATACGCTGGTTTGCCTTTATACAGAAGTGTATGCATGCAGGTTCCTCATCATGAAGTAGCATACGTCTCATAAAATATGTTTTAGCTACTTCAGTTTATTGCTGCAGCATTCTAGGTTCAAGATTGGTGTTTGGTTACTATTATTATTCTGGTTACAACATTCAGAAAAGTGATTGTTTGATTCAGCGTTGGGTTGTAAAACGAATATTGGTTGATGCAGATGTACTTGATGTTTGATTGATGTTATTCATGGATCAAGTCTGAAAATTTATGAAATGTGGTCCTTGGAAGAAAAGAGAAGGTTGTAGCCTTCTGTAGGTCAGCACCTACGTACTAGTACCTCAGCTAGTACAAGAGCTAAGGGGGTTGTAGCTCCCTTCTAGGAGAAGCTGGAGAACAGGAGAAGGTTGTAGCCTTCTACAGGTTGCAGCCTACATACTGGTATAAGACTGCATCAGTAAAATAACATTGTAAAAAGAAGTTTCTAAATTGAAAGAAGATAGAGACAAATTGTAGCATGTGGTTTTCACCCACATTGGGTTTCCACCTTATATCTTTTGTTCTTGTGTGTGACTATCTGCTCTATTTTCTGTTTTTGGTTACTGTTTATATGGTTATCACACACATATTTATTAACAACATCTTAAGAATAAATTAAATTATAAGTCTACAACTTATACGCTAGTTTCATTAATTGAAGTTGCGTATATACGCGGTTTTCACTAACTCAAATAGCATATAGAAATCTGTGTATGAAATGAAAAAATTGACTTGATAATACTGATTCACCCCCGCTCTCAGTATTATTTCCAACAATTGGAATCAGAGTGGGTCCTTCAAAAGAAGCTTGATCACTTGAAGAAAGATCTATCATCATGAGCAACTACAAAAAGGAGGCATCGATCAGGCCACCAATTTTTGATGGGAGCAACTTCATCTATTGGAAGGTAAGAATCATAGCCTATCTTCAATCTCTTGGTACAGAAGTCTGGGATGTCATAGAAACAGGATACACATTTCCATCAACAACTCCTATAGATACGGCTGGTAAAAAGCAGTATGAAACAAATGCTAAGGCTGTCAATACTCTATTAGGGAGTCTATCTCAATCAAAATTCATCAAGGTTATGCAGCTCAAAACTGCAAAAGAAATATGGGACAAGATCATTCTGAGCTATGAAGGAGATGATCAGGTAAAATGAGAAAAACTACAAACTCTCAGAATTAAATATGAAAATCTCATAATGCACAATGATGAAAGTGTGGCTAACTATTTCTTACGCATTGAGGAGATTGTTAACTGTATGAAAGACTTGGGTGAAGAAATAAAAGAAGTTGTTCTGGTTGAAAAGGTTCTAAGATCCTTGTCTTCTAAGTTTGATTCAAAAGTTTATGCCATAGAAGAAAAGTAGGACCTACAGAGCATTACCATGTCACAGCTGCACGAAATCCTGACTGCTTATGAAATGAGGAAAGGAGGACCATTAGACAGGAGAGAAGTTGCATTCAAAGCCTCAGGAAAAGGAGATTAAATGAGTCAGGGCATATGTCAGAAGGGGAGGAAGAATCAAACTTTGTCAAGAACCTTTAGCGGGGGACTGGAAGATTTAGAAGTAAGCTACCTTTCAAATGCTTTGCTTGTGGAAGAGTCAGTCACTATGCTGCCAATTGTCCTCATAAAGATAAAGGTAAGGAATCAGTTAGATGGAACAGAAAACAGAATGTAAGTAAGAAAAGCTATTATACACATGAAGACAATGATGGACTTTTAAATAGTGATGAAGATAAACAATGTAATGATGATAGACTTTTGACGGCCTTTGAAGATGATGATTTCTTGGATGCTGTAGATGAAGGTGGTCTTTATGAAGAAATTTCTAAACTTAAAATTTGTTTAGAGGAAAAGAATATGATTATAGACACTCTAACATTCCAACTTGCTGAAAGAGATAAACACAATGAAAAGTTAGAATGTGAAATTGTGGGACTTAGAAAAGAAATTGAGAAAAAAAAAGCCCTTAATCTTAGATTTGCTAAAGGATCTAAAAATTTAGATGAGATTATCAAAGTGCAGCGTTCTCCTCTAATCAAGAAAGGTCTCGGATATTCTGAAGAAGCATCTCAAGCACAGAAGCCATCCACCTCCAAAATTTATCTTGATGTAGCAAGGAAAAGTGAACAGGTTGACAATCGACAGCAAAGGCATAATGCAGATCACCAGGTAAAACAATTTACTTCAAGGATGAACAGAGAGCACGAAGTAAATCAAGGGCAATTTACATCAAGGATGAACATAAGCCACAACCAACTGTAGGTAAATCATACTCAATTTGCCTCAAGAATGGATGTCAATAGAAACTACAATCATTTGGTCAGTAGGTTTGATAATCACAAGAGTTTGTTCAATGGCCAATGTTTCTCTTGTCATAACTTTGGACACAAAGTTGCTCAATGTGTTTCCTAAAAGACCATCATGACTAGAGAAGCTCAAAAACAAAGAAGTATGATTGGGATCATGAAAAGAACCTACAATAACTTTTCTGTTCTTGAAAATGAAATAGAATGTTCTATTTGTAACAACTTCGGTCATGAAGATTCTGAATGCAGGAGTAGGTTTTGGCAAACAACTCAGAAGGGGCAAGCTTCATTGAGTCCCAAAACATGGAGAAAGAAAGAACCACAACTAGAAAGATGTGGGATAGCCTTATATACAGAAGGACAGGAAGATCAGTGGTACATAGACAGTGGATGCTCGAAACATATGACAGGTGATAAAGAAAAACTATAGTCATATAGTGCCTTAGAAAAGGAAAAGGTGGTCTCATTTGGAAATGACACCCCTGCTCTCATAAAAGGTAAAGGTTCTGTTCATTTGAAAGAGAAGGTCAAAGCTAGAAATGTTATGTATGTTGATGGCTTAAAGCATAATCTATTGAGTGTCAGTCAAATGTGTGATCAAGGAAATGAGGTAATATTTCGAGGATGTATTGTTCGTGAGCTTGATACAGGAGAAATAGTGATCAAAGGCATAAGAACTCTAAATAATTTATATGTACTCAAAGGACGACAACAACAATGCTATCTAAGCAAGAATGATGAACACTGGCTATGGCACAAAAGATTGGGGCATCTAAGCTTCTCTAAGATAAGGAAAGCATGCAAATATCAAGCAATTCGTGATCTCCCTGAAATTAGAATTCCAAACAATACAATATGCAAATCATGTCAGTTTGGTAAGCAAAGCAGAACTATTTTCCCTGAGAAGGAAGGATCAGCTAGCAGGCCACTTGAAATTGTCCATACTGATATATGTGGTCCAACTAGGAAGAGGTCACCTCGAGGAGAAGAGTACATCATATTATTCATTTACAACTTTTCAAGGATGTGTTGGATAGGACTTATGAAGTATAAAGATGAAGCTTTCAAAAAGTTCAAAGCATTCAAAGCCTTGGTTGAAAATGAATCAGATCACAGAATCAAATGCCTCAGGTCTGATCGAGGAGGGGAATTTACCTTGGATGAATTTTTCGATTTTTGTGAAGAAAATGGAATAAGAATGGAATTCTCTACTGCAAGGACTCTTCAACAAAATGGAGTACTGGAAAGGATGAACAGAATGGTTCAACAAATGGCTCGTGCAATGATTGATGAGTCTAGAACTCCCTCAACCTTCTGGGGTGAAGACGCATTTGCTGCAGTTACTATTCTCAACAAGACAAACATCTGGGTAAACAACACTCAGACTCCTCATGAACTTTGGTATGGTAAGACTCCCACGGTAAAATACTTCAAAATTTTTGGAAGCAAATGCTACATCAAAAAGACTGATGAAAACCTTGGCAAGTTTGAACCTAGAGCAGATGAAGGCATTCTCCTTCGTTACTCTCCCCAGAGCAAAGCATATAAGTGTTACAATAAAAAACTTGGAAAAATTGTTGAAAGTATTGATGTAGTGGTTGATGAAGAAGGAAACACTCCTAGGCAAGTAAAATCTGAAGATTTTGAAGATGATGAGTACTATCCTTCAACATCAAATCAGATTCATGATGAAGAAGAAACCCATGAGGCACCAGAAGAATAGATAAGGATAGAAGAAAAGACTCCATCCAGGTATGTCCAGAAGAACCATCCAGAGACTCAAATTTTGGGACAGAAATAGGCAAGTGTACAAACAAGAAGAAGTATTTCTGAAGCTTCAAGCTATCTAACATTGCTCTCCTCCACTGAACCACAAAATGTAAGAGAAGCATGCAAAGACAAATGTTGGTTCAAGGCCATGGATGAAGAACTTGAGCAGATTGAAAAAAATAACACTTGGGAGTTGGTTCCTAGACCAAAAGATAAGAATGTCATAGGGACAAAATGGATATTCAAAAATAAGCTGAATGAAAATGGAGAAGTCATTAGAAACAAGGCCAGACTTGTTTGTAAATGGTATGCACAACAAGAAGGTATAGACTTTGAAGAAAATTTTGCACCACTTGCTAGACTAGAGGCTATAAGAATATTCCTTGCTCTTTCTAGCTTTCAAAAGTTCAAAGTATTTCAAATGGATGTGAAATCTGCCCTTTTAAATGGGGACTTAGAAGAAGAAGTGTATATTGAGCAACCAAATGGATCCATCCTTGGAAATGATGCAAAACTTGTATGCAGACTTAAGAAGGCACTCTATGGTCTTAATCAGGCTCCAAGGGCTTAGTACTATCGTCTAAACAAATACCTCCATCAATAAGGTTTCTCAAAAGGATCAGCATATAACAATCTATATATAAAAATTGATAATGATAAATTGCTAATAGTTGTTGTGTATGTTGATGATATCATCTTTGGTAGCAATGAAGAAGCTATGAGTCAAAATTTTCCTTTGGTGATGCAGAAAGAATTCGAAATGTCCTTTCTTGGTGAGCTGACATACTTTCTTGGTTTACAAATCCAACAAAATAAAGACGGTATCTTTTTACCACAAACCAAGTACCTCAAGCAGATCTTGAAGAAATATGGCATGGAAGATTCGAAACCGGTATGTACCCCTATGGTAGCAGGATGCAGCCTCAGCGCAAATGATGAATCAGCAGTAGTACATCAACCAACCTATAGATCCATGATTGGTAGTTTGCTCTATTTGACAGGTACTCGACCAGACATCATGCATGCAGTGAGAATAGTTGGAAGATTTCAAGCAAATCCAAAGGAAGCACACCTTCAGGCAGTTAAGAGGATTTTCAAATATCTTCAAGGAACACAAAACTATGGCTTATGGTATCCTAGAGATGTAGATCTCACACTTCATGCATATACAAATGCATACTAGGTAGGAAGCATGGATGATAGGAAAAGCACTAGTGGTGGTGCATTCTTTATGGGTTCCAGATTAGTATCTTGGTTCAGCAAGAAACAAAGTTCAATTGCTTTATCTACAGCTGAAGTGAAATATGTGGCTGTTGCATCTTGCTGCACACAACTCCTTTGGATGATGCAAACTTTGCAAGATTTTCAAAATCACTTGTACTCCACCTATCTCCATCTTTTGTGATAATACAAGTGCAATCAGTATTTCAAAGAATCTTGTCATGCATTCAAAGACTAAGCACATACCTATCAAGTATCATTTTATCCGGGAACAAGTGCTTGAACAAAAGGTCAAATTGGAGTATGTTCCCTCTAAGGAACAAGTTGTTGATATACTCACCAAACCATTGCCCAGGGAGACATTCGAATAACTCAGATAGAAGTTGGGGGAAGTTGATGCATCATCTTGCTGTTGAAACTTGTCTCTTTCAGAGAAAAGTGGTTGTACGCGAGTTTCATGAGGTTGATACACGTACATACGCCAGTTTATATGGATACAGTCGTGTATATGTTGGTTGAAGACAAACAGTGGGCCAGGCTCTAAGAGAAAAGAGTTTGATATGGGTCTGTCAGAGACCATCTGGCACAAGTTCAAGGGGAGCATATAATGCATTGTTGGCATTATCTTAGAATATCTTGGTTCAATTTCACAATTGCTTTTGGTTTCAAGTGGAACAAGATGTAGAGGGAGAACATGGTTTCCCTTCTGAATGATGTTGATGATAGTTGTTGATAACTTTCATAGTCTTGGTATAGATATTTCATCTCTATGTCATGTACTTCTTTTCTTATCAAGGTCATGTAACAGCCTATCTTGGTTTCCCCACTATGCCTGGGATGGATGATGTAATGTTCTTGTTTTATCTTGTGTAAACTGCTGATGTATCCCCACTTGGTTGGGTAGATGAGTCAATACTGGTGTATCCACGTTTGTTTGGGAGATGGATGTATGTTTGAGTCTTTGGTGATAGGAAGGTCGCTTATGATGTATAGAATCATGTTCTTTCTTATAGACCATTTTGTGCAGACCTAGCCTACAATCAGGGGGAGCATGGACAACAGAGTAGAGCAGAGGTTTCAGCATAAACTCAGGGGGAGCATAACCCTTTGCCCTTGATGTCAAAGGGGGAGAATGACTTTGAATGATGTAGGGTTGCCATCAAGTCCAAAGGGGGAGATTGTTGGCATTATGGCATAAGTTTGGCACTATGGCACAGGTGTTGTCCTTGATGGCAATGCATTCGGGTGGCAGATCATAGTTCAAGCTCTCATAATGGAAGAAAACTTCATATACACAGGTTCCTTTTAACCAGGTTGCGTATATACGTGGTATTGATGATAAAAAGTCGCGTATGCGTATACACGCACTTTCATGCACGGAAAAGAATGTACATGTGGGAGAGATTATTTTTGGGTCCATCGTAATTGGACCTATGGCTTTGGACCTTGGTATTGCATTCGAAATATTGAACCTAGGTATTGGGTCCCTTGTATTGGTTATCTATGGTTTTTGGCCATGGTTTGAGTAAGGCCAAGACTATTAAAAGGAAGAGATCATTTGGAAAGTGCATTGACTGAAGTGTTGAATATCTTATGAAGAGCAACATCTGGAATACTGTTGATTGGTTTATGGTGCAAAGCTGGATCTAAATCAAGGAGGAACCTGAGCGTTACAAGATGGATAAGTTCTATTGAAGGGTCAAATCTCAAGACTTGAATAGTAGTATCTTTGTGTGATTCTGAACTATTATTTTTGGCGCATGAATTGATCCATGAATCTGATAATCTGGGTATAATTAATGCTTGAATACTCGACAAGGGAAAACTGTCTTTCATAGATCTATATGCAGGTTTGGCACAGCGAAGGCGCATATACACGCCTGTTCAGTAATTCAAAGAAGCGTATACACTGGTTTGCCTTTATACAGAAGCGTATGCATGCAGGTTCCTCATCGTGAAGTAGTGTATGTCTCATAAAATATGTTTTAGCTAGTTCGGTTTATTGCTGCAGTATTCTGGGTTTAGGATTGGTGTCTGGTTACTATTATTATTCTGGTTACAACATTCATAGAAGTGATTGTTTGATTCAGTATTGGGTTGTACAAAGAAGAATGGTTGATGCAGATGTACTTGATGTTTTTTTGATGTTATTCATGGATCTAGTTTGAAAATTTATGAAACGTGGTCCCTAGAAGAAAAGAGAAGGTTGTAGCCTTCTGTAGGTTAGCACTACGTACTAGTACCTCAGCTAGTACAAGAGCTAAGGGGGTTGTAGCTCCCATCCAAGAGAAGCTGGAGAACGAGAGAAGGTTGTAGCCTTCTGCAGGTTGTAGCCTACATACTGGTATAAGACTGCACCAGTATAATAACATTGTAAAAAGAAGTTTCTAAATTGAAAGAAGATAGAGACAAATTGTAGCAGGTGGTTTTCACCCACATTGGGCTTCCACCTTATATCTTGTGTTCTTGTGTGTGACTGTCTGCTCTATTTTTTGTTTCTGGTTACTATTTATATGGTTCTGACACATAGATTTATGAACAACATTTGAAGAATAAATTAAATTATAAGTCTGCAACTTATACGCTAGTTTCATTAACTGAAGTTGCGTATATATGCGGTTTTCACTAACTCAAGTAGCGTATACAAATCTGTGTATGAAATGAAAAATAATTTACTTGATAATATTGATTCACCCCCCCTCTTAGTATTATTTCGAACAAAAGTATCTATAATGTTTTGTTGATTTTAATGATTTGGATTACCAGTGAACTATTTATAAACAGTTGCTTTAAACTTAGAAATATTGTTAATAAAATAAAGGGTTTTTCTTTACATACACATGGTTATTTTGATTTTAGGTGGATGGATAAGAAGAATGTGTAGAGATATAACTGATTTAATATTCAAACTTAGTATTTAATCATTTATAAGCAGAAATCAATAAAACAATGTTTCCTCTATCAATAGAATATAATTAAACTATTACAAAAATCTAGTGCAATTTAAGTTCAAAGAGGAATTTATAATAACAAGTAGTTATGCAAATTAATCTCTTATTTAAATTACAACTTCACATCGTATTCAAAATGAAACTGATATTCAATTAAATTTTAAATTGGATGACTGTAAAAGAATTAATTTATATGAAGAAGGCATACTGAAAAACTAAGATGAAAGAAACTTACTGAGAGACATACCATATGAGGAAAATCCAGAATCTTTTATTATCTAAAAAATGCTCCAGCTTAGTACAAATCTATGTGATAACTGATTCAAGGGTTCAACCTTGAATACTTTGACAGAATGAAGTACTTGAACAAAATTACAAAAGTATTGTAATAAATGCCTGAGTGACACAACATTCTATTATTAACTTAGAATTAACAGAAAAAGAAGTAATTCAATCAAAAGGAGTGAAACAGAACATCTAGCCCTGCTTTAAAGGAGAACAGTTGCTGAGTGGCCACTATTTGGGTGTTGTGCTAGTGAAGTTGATCTTTTCTTTAGTCCTGAAATTCACATAACTTTTCCCACTGTTCTTCATCTGGGACAAGTATCTTGGTTACCGTGCGATAGATTTCATCTATCTCAGTATACTGAGGAAAAGTAGGTTTTATTGTGAAAATGTGTTTTATCTCATGTTGAATAAAACTTATGTTGTTGATGGCTTCATAAAACACTCTGCTTATCATAGAACCTTTGATATTGGAGGACTTAGATGTGTCCATGGAAATGTCCTGAAGCTTCTTCATGTAGTCTTCCCTGGTCATTAATTTTTTATTGATTACAAACAGTGAAGGCATACCTTTGTGGTTCAATGCATAAATCCTTGTGAAAACTTGTTGATGGCTACCTCTATAGCGTGACACTTCTCTGTTAGCTATACAACTAAGTTATTCTTTGATAACACTTTCTTCACCTCAAGGATGGTTTCTATTCTGTCATCTACTCCTAGATCATCCAACTCATATATGCTTTTATAATTAAGGAACTTTATGATGTTGCTGCCTGTAGCAGGAATTTCTCCTAGTTGAGGATTGATAGTGGAAATGGTCTGCTTTGCTTTCTCCATGAGTTCCTTCTGCTAAAAGATAATCTGGATACATGGAAAAATTTCATCTACTTCTTCAATAATATTATTCCAGATGATTTCTTTAACATGAACCAGTGTAAAGCCAATAGAAGACTTAGCTGCTGACTTCTTCCATGTCTCTATCTGATTTTGAGCTCTCTAAAGCTTTGCTACATGGAAAATCTCAATTTTATGACGATGATCCTCTAGCAGTTTCAGTTGATCCTACAACGTTTTGATCTCTTCAGTCTGGAGAGACATGCTTTTTACTACATTTGCCAATTGTTCTACACCTTCTCCTATACTTGTTGCAGTAGATATGGTTATAGGAATGGTTGTGATAGGAAGTGCTTCCAAATGGAAAATAGTATTTTTAGCAGCTTTCTCCTTTTCTTTAATCAATTTCTCCATCTCTGTCTCCATTTGCTTCAATTGTGTAGTCTGCTCCATGATGAGCTTCATCATATCTACCTTTTGTGTCTTTGTCTCTTCAATATCCTGATCTTTTGTAGCTGGCAGTTTTAACTATTTCCTTAACGCTGCTATGTCTAAATTCTTTTTCTTCACAAGTTCCTCTACAACATTGATGTTTGAAGGGTCATAACCCAATTTGATCACCAATTCTTCCAGGGTTTTAATCCTGGTGTCTTTGGTAAGCACAGGTACCTTCTCCATCTTCAACTGTGATTGGACATTTGTTAAGGTAACCTGCAGTTTTTCTAAATTCATAGTAGTATTAGTAACAATTGAAAATATCATTTCCCCATTCTACTTATGCATCTCCATTTTGTCAATGGGATGTATATCTCTTACATCAAACTCAAAGGCTTTCTTCTTGTAGTTTGATGATGCCTTGGGTTGGGGAACTTGTGCTTGGAGGAATGTCATTTTCATTTTTCCTTTTTCAAAATCAAAGGTTGACAACAGCCTAGTTTGAGCACTAGAAATCTACTTCCAAAATTGGTTGTAAGTGTTAATCTTTGAGGCCTCATTCCTGAATTTTATCTCTGTGAATATGTCCATTATACTCTTCTATGTTTCCCCTAAGGTAGATGTGTTGGTCTGTATAATTTGTTGTTGCTCTTGTGAAGTCGTGGAGGTGGTGGGAGATTGTGTGGTCTGATCACCCACTAATGAGGAAACAAGTGGCTCATTAGTGGTGATAACAGTCTATTGCTCTAAATCTTTGTTGAGGCTTACTCTGGAACTAAGCTTGGCCTTCTTTATACACATTATCTTAAATCCTTCATTGAAAATGTCAGTCCCTAAAGGGGACTCTTCCTCTCTGCTTCTCTTGGCTATTTTCTCCTACATGGTGTTAGCGCTCAAATCTACCTTAGGCTGAAATAAGGTAAAACTCAAGGCTACATCAAACCACGCTCAGCCTCATAGCTAGCCCTACGAGGAAAGGAGAGGGCTCTCTCCGAGTCAATCTCGGCAAAAGGTAATCACTGAGGCTTGAGATGACTAAATAGGTAATTAATTTTAGGCTAGGTATGAAGTACAAGGAGTTTGAAATTTATTTTTTGGGGTTTTTGTTGAATCTAGGGGAAAGGAAATTTTGGGTGCAGGGATGAGACACAGTTTTTGCAAAGGTCCGATTGGGGCAAGGAAGGCGATTGTCTTGATGCTTTCAAAGAGAATGAATGGCTAGATCTGACTGGTGAGAATTTAAGGAGAGCAATAAGCTTTCAAGGATTCTCCATAAACAGATGAAGACATGGAAAATCAAACAAACTTAAAGGTAGAGCATAACAAATTATGGATTCTACCTTAATACTTCATTTGTTCAATTGCAAAAGATGAGAGAAGGAAAATGATACACATAAACAACTTACAAATACTGAAAGGAGCACACCATCAACACATAAAACCACATGGATCCCAAGTAGTGCTGCAAAACCCTGGTCTTTCCTTTGCCAAAAATGCAGAAGTGAATGTACAATAGAATGTCCTGCTTTTCCCAAGAGTCCAACCCTGAAAATGACTTAGAAAATACATAATATAGGCAAGCCAACCCATTCCCTTGCCTCTAGGGGTCAAGCTCATCATCCTAGGAGTTGTTTCAACTAACTCAAAACAAAGCACTACAATCTAGGCAGTCAAAACAACTTGCCTCTATAAGGTAGGAAACCAATTCATTCGTTAATTTTCACTCTTTGGTGAATGAATCTCCTAGAACAAGTAACTAAGTGTCAAAATTACATCATGTTCAATCAATTAAATCAAGAGAAGTCAAAAATTACATCACAAATCAAAACTAGTCAAACTGGCTAGATTTCTGAGCCGAAAGATGAAAAATTGGCCAAAAATCTCTATCCGCCGTGCGCTTGAGCTCTATGCGCCGCACGCTTTTCAGCCTGCTTTTGGGGCACTTCCCGACATCCAAATCAAGCTCACAATAGCTGGTTGGAAATCCCTGGATGTCTTCTATCCAGCCCAAGTGCAATTTCTCAATTTGGAGCTCATTTTCCCCCTCAAAATGTCATTCTCCCGGAAGTACTTCCTGCTGGTGCGAAACGTGGCAGAAAGGTGATTTTCATGGTGTTTTTGGCCCTTTTGATCATCCAGAACTTGATGAAATGCCTTGGCCATACTAGAGCATGCATAACTTACCATGAAAAATCCAAAAATATAAATTTTTCCTCCAGCAAGTGTCCCAATCATAAGCGCGAGCGTCGATGCGCTACGTGTTGAGCCAAAAAACCTGTTTTTAGGACAAAATTTTTCAAAATGACAAAAATTTCTCTAAATTCGCTCAAATTCGGAGTGAAGACCCCCCATCATGTATTGTGCCCTGCCAATGAAGCCTCGGTAAAGATTTGGAGTGGATCAGGCTTTTTCCGTCGTTTTAGTGCTTTGCTCAACCGCCTCTTTAAAATCTTCATTTTTGCTTTGTAGACATGCATACGAGCCCAATAATGAGTTTTCATATGAAGAAGCATGTCTTTGTCTTCCTTTTCCTTTGCCAACAATTTCTCTAGATGAGTGTTAACGCGGATGAGCATAGACTCTCGATCAATCGGTGTCATATCACCGGGTCTCTTTCGGTCCAATTCTCAATCCTCACGGATTTGCCGCAGCTCATAAAGTGTATGTTCATCCTCTATTTGTTTGTTACGCTACTCCAGGTAGTTTATCACCCACTTGGCCATCTGCAATTTCTTTCTCAGCGATTCATTCTCAGCCTTTTTCTCCCGGATGATCTCCTTTAGCTCCGAGCTAGGAGAGCTCGCATCAACATCAATGATAGTGAATTCCGTGTCCTGGCCTCTTGAAGGACCCTCATCATGCATAGGCCTCTTGCCCAAGTCCTGGATCTGTACCTGTGCTGAAGAAGAAGGCGAGACCCCTTCCACATGATGTGGAGATAATACTCGCTCTATTGATGGAGTCAACGAGACCCCTTCCACCCCGGGTGGAGATAGTACTCGTCGTGTAGATGCAAATAAGGCCCTGTGGCCTCGCTGATATGTCACATACGATGGAGCACTTATATGCTTGGTCTCAAGAATGTCTGGCTGGTGTGAAGGCTCTCCCTCATCATGAACTATCTTGGGAAGCGGTTGTGGCACTGTGAAGAAGTCACGGGAGTTGAAATCCTCCCATGTAATGCCTTGTTGTGTCAACTGATGTACCACCATGATCTTGATCAGCGCGTAATGATATATAATTCTATGCTACTGTGCTAGGGTCTTCCTTTGTAGTAAAGCCACCATCCTCTCTACGTTACAACACATGAAAACATAATGTTCCTCATACGTACCCTCATGAAATGCATCAACAAACGGACATGGTATGCATAGAGACGCGAGAATCTGCCCTCACAACTGAAATAATCAATGGTGCAAACTCATCACTCCGGAATCTAAAAGGAAAAAATGTGCTCAGGTGTCTCATATACCCAGGTTTGATGTATGGCTCATAGTAGAATTTGTCTAACTGCTGGCGTTTGTTCCATTCCTCTCCTACAATTGGTATCCCGGTGGCTTGAGCAATAGTCTCTGGTGACAAAGTGAAATTTACTCCGGCGAGGTTTACACGGCCATCATGTAAATGTAGAACAAATAAACAAACTAGTTCACGATGATGCTGGGTTTGTGAGATCATCTCACAATATTGTAAACATGACCGATGTTGAAAACAATCCATTGCAAGTGGGCAAGCCTGCAATTGAGCCAAAGAAGTAGGCTCCTCCCTGACATGCTGACCACCTTTGCCACTTTTGTGAAACCTCCGTGGCACATTGCCCTCAGCTGTAGAATGACTGTCATACTCCGACTCATAGACTGAATCTGTGTCTGACATGACTTTGAAAACAAGATGTCTGGAATATGTATGCTGATATATAAAATTGTGTGTGCAATTGAATGCAAATTTCTTTTTTCTCTAACAATGTTGTGACCAAGGGGAAAAACAAATGCACAAGGGAATATTAGGAAAGGGAAAACATTAGGGAATTAGGGACTTTGGGATATTAAATAGGATTAAGGCATTTTTTTTATAGAGGTGGGGGATTAGGATTTCAGGGATTGTAGTGTAGGATTAATGAGGGAATTAATGGGGAAGTATGATGGGTAAATTTGGGAATGAGGAACAAAGGGAAATGGGGAAGAATACAACCTTGGTAACACATTGTTTTCAAACCCTACAACACTTTTTAATATTGACAAAGGGAGGGCTTTTAAAATCTGATCTTCACGGAAATCATTCATGAACCCATCACATTCATCATTAAAAACAAAGCAAAGGCAATGGAGGCAAGCCTACCTGACAAGTTTATGTGAAGAGGAGGCGATTTGATGAGTTTTCGAACTAGTTTCGGGCTCCAAACTGTAAGCATCGCACGCCTTACCCAGTGCGCCGTGCGCTCCCTATGTGCCGCACGCTTGTAAATTAACACTGGCGATTTGAGCCCAGTGCGCCGCGTGCACCCAGTGCGTCGCGCCCCTGAAAGTTGAACCAATCTCCACCAAAATGCACAAATTCAACTTGGAAGGATTTTCTCCACCCTTGGCATGTACAATGATTTGAAAATTAATTGAAATATCTTTATAAAGACTCCAATTTGATTTTTGTTTGGTCCATAACCCACTTTGTAATGTTTTGTCTTTGACACTTTTTTAGGATTAATAGACTTCTGACTTTTTGGTTTTCTCCTTAAATTTGGTTGAAATAATGATTTTCTTTGACAATTTTTTGCAGGGATAGCTGTGATATAATCTAGAAAAGGAGAACAAGGCTGCGCCTAGACAATTCAAGAACTGAAATTTTTGAAAATTTATTACAAAAAATGAAATGTCGACTTATCTTCAAAATAGAGTTTTGAAGAGAAGTCCTAATCTATCCGTATAATGATAAAAATATTTGAGATAACCACCTATCGAGGACCTCCCTCTGGCCTACTGGCTTTATTAGACTTTGCAAAACCAAATTGACTTAACCTTAGACCTAATGACTGAGAACACTTGTCATGACCTAGAAACTGAAACAGGGCTACAAATGACCTTTCAAGACTTGATTTTTATGAATAGACCTGAGCCAGTAGTGCCAAGCATGAGGGGAATGAGTGACACAAACTATTTCGTCAGATTTATGGCATGCCTAACGAAATGCAACTGATCGAAACTGATGGGACACCTAAACATGAAATGCAAAAAAGAGTTTTGATCTTTGACAGAGGGATAACCAGAACGACTCTAACATTGGCTCCAATGGGGATGGTAGCTCCTTGGAGATGCCAAGAACATCAGATCTCTGTGAGAGCTAGACAGTGCCTTCATCCATTGGGCTATGGAGTCATTATTTCAACACAAAATTTTGACAATTTGGCTAAAAACCGAAGACCACTTTGACCAAAACTGACTCGAAACTAAAACGACTGATACGACTGAATTGACAAACTTCAAACCAACTAACCTCCATTTTCAGAATTATAGCCTTCACTACGGGCCCCAGACTGAAGATGATAAATTAGTACACATGTGGAATAAAACATAAGTAAAATGATATATACAATGATGTTGAAATGAGCAGAAAATACTCAGAAGTGGTATCGCTTTAGTAGCTGACCATTGATCGGCCCTCCAGGACACTCATCTCCATTCATTTCTTTGAGAAGAAAAGCGTTTTGGCCACGATACGCTGCAATCTTGTAAGGACCCTTCCATAAGTTTTCAAATTTGTCGTGCTTTACTTTGTGTTCATGTCGGGCATCCCACCTCAAAACTACCTCATCTAGCTAAAATGTGTCTGCTTTTGCCTTCCTGTCATAAATCTTTTTGATGCGCTCCTGCAACTTGAAAGTATGTTGAAATACCTCCTCCCGTGTCTACTGTAAATGAATCATCTGATTAATCCTTCTCTGCATAGGATCTTCCTCACTACCGGCTTCCTGAAGCAATTTGACTACCGAGACAGCAAGCGAAGTAGGAAAAACCGTGTCTGTCCCATACACCAACTCGAAAGGAGACATACCAATAGACTTTTTCTGACTCACCCTATCAGCCCACAGTGCATTCACTAATTTCTTGTGCCAGCCCTTTTTATTAATTTCCAGCAATTTCTTAATGATATTAACCAAAGATTTATTAGATGACTCCGCCAATCCATTTCCCTGAGGATGGTATGCGGTTGAATGTCCCAAGCTGATATTATACTTATAGCAAAACTCAACCATTCTTTTTGACTTGAATGTTGCTGCATTATCTATGATTAACTTACTTGGACACCCAAAACGTGACAAAATATTGGTTTCAAGAAAAGAGATAATCACCGCATCCGTGGCTTGTCGAGTAGGAATCGCTTCAATCCATTTTGTGAAGTAGTCTGTGGCTATCAATATCCATCTATGTTGTCCTGATGATGCCAGATGGATTTCCCCAATGAAATCCAATCCCCACTGCTGAAAAGGTGCACTAATTTCAATTGGTTTGAGAGGCAAAGGCTGTAGTTCTGCTTCCCTTCGAAAATTTGGCATTCGTGACAATTCTTAACAGCCTTATATACATCTGAAAACAACGAAGGCCAATAATAACTTCCTTAGAATCTTATTCGCTGTGTTTTCCAAAACAGATGGCTCCCAGTCTCCTCTATGAATTTCCAACTCTTTTGGCTTCCTCCTCTAATGAAACAATTCAATAACTTCCACCAGGGTCTTTCCAAAACAATGCAGAATCTAGTATGCAGAATTTTGCAGCTTTCAATTTCAATGTTCTACTCTTATTTCTAGGCATTCCGGGAGGTGAAGACAAATTATAAAATGTCATCATACCAAGGGGAAGAAAGAAACATGTCAGATACCTGAACTGATGAACTCTCCTCATCTTCATCGGACATGGCAGCAATCAAATTTATATCTAGAACCTGCAGATTCGTTTAAGCCATTAACTTGGCAAGTCCTTGTCCTTTGATTAGTTTGGTTGGTTTAATCTCCACATCATACTCTAACAACACAGAAATCCACTTACCCCACCTTCCTTATGGATCTGCCTGTACCAAAATATCTTTAACTGTTGCGTTAGGAACATAGGCTATAATGTGGGAATGCAATATATATACACAAAAATCTTTCAAGGCCTTTACAAGCGCAAGTGCTTGTCTCTCAATAATGTTGTATTTCAATGCTCTCTCCCTTATAATCCGACTGAAAAAGGCAATGGGATTTTCAACTCCTTCCCTTTTCTGCATTAATACAACTGCCAAAGTGTGCTCAGAAGCAAATGAGAACAAAATAAAGTCCTGCGTGTAGTCTAGGCTGATTAAAATAGGAGCTGAAGACAGAGCTAACTTCACTAAATTGAATGATTTCACCGCCTCTTCGGTCCACTTTACCTGACTGTCCTTTTTCAGCATGCTCGTGATTTCTCTAAGATGCTCCGCTAGATTTGGAATGAAGCGACGTAGAAAATTCAGTTTACCATTAAAGGACTGTATTGCTTTCTTGTTTTGGGGCTGTTCAATTTGCTGAATGGCTTCAACACGTGAAGGGTCAACATGGATGTCGTCTTTCGATATGATGTGGCCAAGGAGCTTACCCTCATCCATGGCAAAAAGACTCTTTTTTGGATTTAGCGAAATGCCATATTTTCTGCACTTTTGGAAGATAACTTTGAAATGATATAAATGTTCTTCATCAGAATTTGAAAACACAGTTAAATCATCAAGGTAAACAACTAAAAATACATCTTTCTCGTTGGCGAAAGCCATGTCCATTGCACGCTGAAAGGTGGCTGCTGCATTCTTCAAACCAAACGGCATTTTTGCATAATGAAATGTTCCCCACGGAGTGGTAAACGCAGTCTTGTCACGATCATCTTCATGCACTAAAATTTGATTATATCCTGAATACCCGTCGAGTAATGACATCCTTGATGCTCCAACTACTCACTACAATATGTGGTCCATTTTTGGCAACGGATAATTGTCTTTTAATGGAACCTTATTCAAATTTCTGAAGTCAATAACATAAACGGATCTCACCTGTTTTCTTTCTCACGGGCACCAAATTTGATATCCAATCTGAAAATCGAATAGGCACAATGATTCCTGACTTATACAATCTGTTTACCTCTTTTTCAATCGATGGTATCAACTTTGGATTGATTCTCCTCAACTTTTGACGAAAAGGCTTCTGATTTGATTTAATGGGAATAGTATGCTGAATGATATTAGTGTCATATGTTTTTAAATCTGAGTAATCCCACGCAAAAACATTAGAAAATAAAGACAACAATTTCACATACTCTGCCTTTACCTTTGGTGATAATGACTTTGATAATTTTACCATCTTAGGATTCTCAGCTGTCCCAATATTTACCTCTTCAACACCTTTTTCAGTTGCCCTCAATGTCGGTTTACGGGCTACATCATCTTGCTCGAAGAGTTCCTCCAAAGGGATCAATCCCTTAGGAATGATGTTATCTTTAAGTTGCAGTACTTCCATTTGATTTATTTGTATATCATCACTACCATCATCATGTTCTGTATCTGTGGAGGTGTCTTTGAAGTTACCCTTATTCTGCAGAAAATGATTAATCTTCGCGTCATCCTGAAAGACTTGCCAACATCGCTGATTGTCTGGAACGGTGGGACGGTGTTTCACATGAATCTCAAACTTGTTGCTGGAATTCATCAGAATTTTTAAGTTGCTTGCTGCCTTAGCAAGTCCATCAGCAACACCATTTTGTATGCGAGGCACACATGTCAAGGTATGATCAGAAAATAACTTCAGAATATCTAAGACTGCGTTACGGTAAGCTCTCATGGGAGGATGCTTGGCCTGAAACTCACCCTTAACCTGCTTTATCACCAACTCTGAATCACCATAGACTGCAATCCTTTTCGCTTTCAGCTTTCTAAGAATTTTAAGGCCAGCAATTAGAGCCTCATATTCAGCTTCATTATTAGAATAGTCAAATGCTAGCTTGTAGGAACACACTCTCACTTTGCTTGGAACCTTATCTGTAGCGGAAAATGGACTGCGAATCCAAACACCAATTCCAGCACCATCACTACCTACTGCGCCATCAAAATCCATGGTCCAAAGACCATCTTCATTGTCCTCTAAGTGCTAAAATTGCACCAGCTCTGTTTTTCCTGTTTGCTGCCCATTGTCTTTAGCTGATTGGTCCACAGTAGTTTGCATTTCTCTCCTTTCTTTTTGCAGAACTTCTCTAAAATTCTCAATGATTTCTGGTATATCTTCCACTTGAACTAATTGACTATCTATATCATTAAAACTATCAGCAAGCAACACAAACAATTCTAAATCGGTATGTACATAATTTACAGGATGATTGATTGGCTTTTCTTTGCTGGTTATCATGTATTTCATCTTCTGCTCTCAATATAACTTTCTCATTTGACCAAAGACTGTAATTGTTGCGTAAGAGAAATCTAACTATAGTGCACCTTTCAATTTTCGCCCCCAAGATCTTGAGAGGAGCATCCCAAATCGCTTAGGAATGTCCACCACAACCACGTCCATCAAAACATTCTTCGCCAGAATTTGGTCTAAGCTAACAACCAAATCTTTGATGAGTTCGATACAACTCACACGGCTGGAATCAAATGAATACAAATCATGATATTTCCTTGTAATGTCTAGTCCCAACTTTTCCATGATCGCTTTTGGCATCAAATTGTGCGAAGCACCCGAATCGAACATAGCATTATGCAATACATATTCATGCAATCTAAAACTGATATAAAAGGGAGGAACATCACTGTCAGGGGACTCACCATCAGGCACAAATATCAATTCTAGCTGATCATCTTCAACATTTACCGTGTCAAACATTGGATCAAAATTCAGAATTTTGGAGACTTGACCACGGTAGCTGTTGTTCTTCATGATTTCTGTCAAAGGAATGGATATTTTTAATTTGGAAATTTCATTTTCCAAACTAAATTCTGAAACTTTTTCGACTTCTTTGACTGGAACTTCCTTCTTATCCTTGATTATACTTGTTTGATTCGCCTTTTCTGCTGATGATATTTTACTAGTTGTGGGATCAATTATCTCTTTTCCTTTCTTCTGTGGTATGGGTGAATTCTTCTTCGGTGTTGTAGCTTCTTTTCTTTTCTGAATTGGATTTATGGGCACATCCCAGTTTCTCAATGAGTACTGCTTCTGTTGAGTGGACAAAGCATTCAAATATCCTCTTTGGTAATCATCTAAATTTGCATCATTTGCTAAGATGAAATCTTCATCTTTTTGGGTAGCTGAACTTTCTCCATACTCTTCATCCTCAGTGATGTAAATGGGCAGATCATCGAGAGTAAATAAGTGATTTTGGTCCCCTACTACATCAGCATCATCATCTGAATCTTGACTCACAAAATTCTGCAAAAGAGGAGTCTTAATCTGCTGCCGGGCTGCCGGCTCTTGTGCTCTTTGTTCACGCTGCTTAGTTCTGAACTGTGGCTATTGCTAGCCAGGGTAATTTGGATTACGAATCTGTGTTTCTGATTTATCAAGGTTCATTCTTTTGAACATTTTTTCCATCTCACGAAGCCAAGGCGGTTCTGATGTAGATTCTTCCTTTATACTCACTCTTTTCTCTGCTTTCAACCGTGCTCTCTTATCATTCGGATTCGCCTCGACACTAACAGCAATCTTTTGCATATCTTCTAAAGTAGGCGGATCTCTGTCTCGAAGTGAATAAGCCATCTCCGGATCAAAACCATCTGGGAATTTAAGAAGTGCTGACTTTTTAGACGGTCTTAAGTCATCTGGAATTGCATTATACACTGCATTAAATATGATAATATAATCTTGAACGGACTCACCAGGATTACGTTTGATGTTGGTATACTCTGAAGTGATTTGCAATGGATCTTTCTTCATTTCCCACCAATCTAGGAACAAAGTCTGAAGTTCCTGTAATGTGTTGATACTCCTTGCTTGTAAAGCTCTGAACCATTTACGAACCTCTCCTCCAAAAGTCAGGGCAAACAATCTCATTGAAACATTTTCTACATCAATTTCATGCAGGTCCAAAAAGTCTGTCATTCGGACAATATGCTGCTAAGCTGATATACTCTGTGGTGTGCCATCGAATATAGGAATCTTGCTCTGATAATCAGCAGGCATAGGATCCAAATTGGCCGGCAAAGCAAGGGGTGCAAATCTGGCACCCATGGCTCTTAGTGGATGCCTTGGAGATGTTGGGGGAGTATGTGCAGCTGAGGTGTGAGGTGTATGAGGAGGTGTGTGCGGAGGAGATGTAGTTTTAGGCGTGGAAACAGTGGATGAAGGCGAATTGATTGCAGACTTTTGATCAGAAATAATAGGTTGCACATGGATGGTGGGAATGAAAGGCGGTTCAGTAGGATCTCTAGAGGTGGATGCCGTAATGGATGATCCAATGGTAGCAGATGCAGTTTCTAGAAAATCAATGATATTCGCAACCTCAATTGTAGTTTGGAGCTGTCTTAAAATGAAATTCTCAATAGACTTGTTAGACTTTTCGATTTGAAGAGCGGTAGCGAAATCAAGATTTGGAACTATAGAATCAAGAGCATTTTCAGACTTGGTTTTGAACAATGACAGTTCAAACTTTTCATCAAAAGTAATTTCTTCAAGATATTCAAAAATTGCAGGACATGAATGGGACTTAATCACGAGAGTCGCAGAGCTTTCTTGACGAAGGAGTTTTCATATCAAGTTCGGATTTTCGTAGACAGGAGGTGGATTCAACCTATCGACTGCTAGACTCAATCATCCAAAGGTCTAGAATGAACAATTTTACTAGGGTGATTTGCAAATCAAGTGCTCACAAGCTAACCGGAGATCGACTGAAGCAACATTTATCTACTTCCGCTTATGCATGACAAAAGCGTTTCGAAAGCTACCTGGCGTCACTTCAGACTCCGTCTAAGACTCATGAAACAAACACATCAACAAGCAAACCATTGAGATTTTTCTTCCCTAGTATGGTCGCCACTATTTTAGTGCTCAAATCTACCTTAGGTTGAAATAAGGTAAAACTCAAGGCTACATCAAAGCACACTCAGCCTCGTAGCTAGCCCTACAAGGACAAGAGAGGGCTCTCTCCGGGTCAATCTCGGAAAAAGGTAATCGCTGAGGCTCGAGATGACTAAATAGGTAATTAATTTTAGGCTAGGTATGAAGTACAAGGAGTTTGAAATTGATTTTTTGGGGTTTTTGTTGAATCTAGGGGAAAGACAGTTTTGGGTGCGGGGATGAGACACAGTTTTTGTAGAGGTCCGATTAGGGCAAGGAAGGTGATTGTCTTGATGCTTTCAAAGAGAATGAATGGCTAGATCTGACTGGTGATAAGTTAAGGAGAGCAAGAAGCTTTCAAGAATTCTCCATAAACAGATGAAAACATGGAAAATCAAACAAACTTAAAGGCAGAGCATAACAAATTATGGATTCTACCTTAACACTTCATTTGTTCAATTGCAGAAG